>CAXIPT010000163.1:0-21218 GCA_964030475.1 Tethya wilhelma
GGGAAGACTAATTAAAAAGAAGAGTATAAGTTGGACAGTTTAGTTGGGGCGACTGCCTTCTAAATAGTAACGAAGGCGGGCATAAGGTAAATAATCTAATAAAATAAAGTAAAAAGCCTGACAGCAAGAAGGACTTTCAAGCTGACACAAATAAAGGGTTTTATATTGTGGGCTGTAATGACCCGTTAGTGAATAGTGGAATTGCTAACGATTAACGAATAAAAGTTACCATGGGGATAACAGCGTAATATTGTTTGAGAGTTCTTATCGACGACAATGTTTGCGACCTCGATGTTGAATTGTGATATCCTGGAGGTGTAGCCGTTTCCAAGGGTTGGACTGTTCGTCCATTAAAATCATACATGATTTGAGTTCAGACCGGTGTGAGCCAGGTCGGTTTCTATCTATAATTTATTTAAGAAACATAAGATAAAACTATATTCTAGTACGAAAGGATCGAGTGATAGTTATCCGCTGGTGTACCAATTACTGGTTTAATTATAAATAAACAAATAGTTGTTGGGTGGCTATGATAATATAAAATAAATTTTTAATCTTTGAATGCATCTCAAAAGAGAAAAAAGATATTATTCTGTGTTTCTAGAAATTTTATGGTTGGGCTGTTCGTCCATTCCATAATGACCTGTAAGGCCGTTTTAGAATAAGACGTGAATAGGGTTTATATGGTAGTTTAAAACCACTAATATAGGGCTGGTTACTAATTTTTCAAATGAACTCTTATGGTCTAGGGATAAAGACATTAAGTTTTCAGCTTAAAAACAAGAGTTTGAATCTCTTTAAGAGTATTGGTGGAAACATTATTTTATTTATTTGCATTTAGTGTGATTATATCTGGTATTATGGTAATATCTGCATTAAATCCAGTGCATTCGATATTGTGATTAATAGTAGCATTTTCCAGTGCGGCCGTTTTGTTTATATTTTTAGAGGTAGATTTTATTGCATTTGTTTTTTTAATAGTATACGTTGGGGCGATAGCAATATTGTTTTTATTTGTGATAATGATGTTAAATTTAACGGATTTAGCAGATGGCTTTCAAGACATGTCAAACTATATTCCCGCAGGGTTTTTAATGGGGGTTATTATATTTTTTGAGGTATTAATATTTTCAAGCGGGAAGTCAAGTAGTTTGTCTGGGGTGGCAAATCATTTAAGATGGGATTTTTTTGAAAAGGTGCCGAATATTGAGGTATTAGGGCGGGTGTTATATACGGATTATTATTATTATTTTTTATTGGCCAGTTTTGTTTTATTAGTGGCGATGATTGGGGCGATTGTGTTAACTCATGATTTAAGGGTAGAAATAAAACGGCAAGATATTTTTATTCAAATAAGTCGACAATTAAAATAAGTGAAAATTGAATGGGTAGGGATATGACAGAAAGGCGATGTGTGCCATTGTAAATGGTATTTATAAGAGTTCAAGTCTCTTTATTCCTATTTTAAGATTGATAGCTTAGGGGTAAAGCATGTTGCTCATAACAACAAAGACGTTGGTTCAATCCCATCTCAATCTACATGAAATTTTATGATATTATGTGTTTTAAAGATGCGCCGGAGCCATGGCAATTAGGGTTTCAAGATGCGGCTAGTCCAGTGATGGAGGAAATTATATTTTTTCATGATCAAATAATGTTTATATTGACGGTGATTATAACTGTTGTTTTATATTTTATAGTAAGAAGTTTAATTACAAGGTATTATCATCGGTATTTATTTGAGGGGACTTTAATTGAAATAGTTTGGACTTTAATTCCTGCAGCAATATTAGTGTTTATTGCTTTTCCTTCTTTAAAATTATTATATTTAATGGATGAGGTGATTGATCCCGCTTTAACTATAAAGGTAGTGGGACATCAATGATATTGATCGTATGAGTATTCAGATTATGGGGCTGAAACAATAGAGTTTGATTCTTATATGGTGCCGACTTCTGATTTAAATTCGGGGGATTTAAGGTTATTAGAGGTAGACAATAGGTTAGTAGTTCCGATCCAGACACAAGTGCGAGTATTGGTTACAGGGGCGGATGTATTACATTCCTTTGCGTTACCTTCTTTATCAGTAAAAATTGATGCAGTTCCAGGGCGATTAAATCAAACTAGTTTTTTTATTAAAAGACCAGGGGTATTTTATGGACAGTGCTCTGAGATTTGTGGGGCAAACCATTCTTTTATGCCGATAGTAATTGAGGCGGTTTCATTGGAAAAGTTTGTAAATTGAGTGGCAACACAAACTGAGTAAATGAAATGGGTGGATATAGAATTGATAATAATCCCGGGGGGTTTCTATTATGATGAAATGGTAGACATACTAGATTTAAAATCTAGGGCCAATTTTGGTGTAGGAGTTCAAGTCTCTTTAATAGAATAACGAGGATCATACAGGATCATAATGTAAACGAAATAGTGGTGTGTAACTCAGGGGTAGAGTAGTAAGCTTTTAACTTAAGAGGGGTGGGTTCAAGTCCTACGGCACCAAAATTTAGTAAACGAATAAATGCCACAATTAGATATAGTAGCATATGTAGGACAATATGTGTGAGCCTTGACGGTATTATTATTATTATTTTCATTAATTGTTGTTGGAATCTTGCCTAAGTTGCAGGAGCAATTAGGATTACGTGTTTGAGCGGAAGAGAATTTAATTGGGGGAGAGGAAGCAAAAGAGTTAAAGGATGTGTCAGAATCTAAGGAGGGATTAATAGAGATATTTAGATCTTTATGTAATTAATTAAATAAAATGTTAGCAGCTTATTTTGATCAATTTAATGTAATAAGGTTAATAACAATACAGGCCTTTTTAGGGGATTTTACAGTGACGTTTACTAATTCTTCGATGATGATGGTAATGGGGGTTATTGTAATTTGATTATTGTTAAGGGGTGAAAGGCTAATACCGGGCAGGTGGCAATCAGTAATGGAGATAATTCATAGTAATATGCGTTCTGTGGTTCATGAAAATTTGGGGAAAGTGGGTCAAAAGTATTTTCCTTTTATTTTATGTATCTTTTTATTTATAGCTATGTTGAATATTTTGGGGTTATTCCCTTATATATTTACACCAACAGCTCATATAATTATAACATTTGGTCTATCTTTATCAATAATGATAGCTGTGACGGTATTGGGTTTAGTTGTTTTTAAGTTGGATTTTTTAAGTATATTAATGCCAGGGGGGGTACCATTGGCGTTAGCCCCTTTTTTAGTTATAATAGAGACATTAAGTTATATGATTCGGGCGATTTCTTTAGGGGTTCGGTTGTTTGCAAATATAACAGCGGGTCATTTATTGTTTGTAATTATATCGGGGTTTGCGTTTAGTATGATTTCAAGTGGGCCTTTAGTGTTAAGTATTTTTCCAGTGGGTATTTTAGTGTTTATAACTCTATTAGAGATGATGGTAGCGATAATTCAAGCGTATGTTTTTAGTTTATTAACAACTATTTATTTAAGAGATACAATAGAATTACATTAGTAATTTAGTTACTAAAGGAGTTCATGAGGTGTAAAATAAGAAATTGTTAGGTTCATAGCTTAATTGGAAGAGCATTTACCTTCTAAGTAAGGGGTTGTAGGTTCAAATCCTGCTGGGCCTAAGGACATTATCTTTGATGATGGGCGTTTACATCATGATTTATCACGATAAATCATCGTTTACATTAGGGCCCACGTTTACATTATGAATTATCGTAATAAATGATGCAACAAACATATCATCCTTACCATTTAGTGGACCCAAGCCCATGGCCATATGTGGGGGCTTGTGGGGCCTTTTTTACAACAGTGGGGGGAGTGATGTATTTTCATTATAGTCAAAGTTGGGTATTAATAATAGGTTTAGTAGTAATTATATTTACAATGATCGTGTGATGGCGAGATATAATTAGAGAGGCAACTTATCAGGGGCACCATACATTAATTGTAAAGCAAGGATTAAAGTATGGAATGCTTTTATTTATTTTATCTGAGGTTTGTTTATTTTTTTCTTTTTTTTGAGCCTTTTTTCATAGCAGTTTAGTACCAACAATAGAAATAGGGGCCGTTTGACCGCCTAGGGGCGTGGATCCGTTAGACCCTTTTTCCATTCCACTGCTAAATACAGCAGTATTGTTAAGTTCTGGTGCGACTGTAACTTGGGCACATCATGGAATAATTAGTGGGAAAAGAAAAGATGCGATACGAGGGCTAGCGCTAACAGTGGTATTAGGGCTGATCTTTACGGGGTTACAGGGCATGGAGTATTATGAGGCGCCGTTTACAATTTCAGACTCGGTATATGGCTCAACTTTTTTTGTAACAACTGGGGCGCATGGTGGGCATGTGTTAATTGGTAGTTCTTTTTTATTGGTTTGTTTATATAGATTAATAACACATCATTTTACTAGGCATCATCATGTTGGGTTTGAAGCAGCCGCTTGATATTGACATTTTGTAGATGTTGTTTGATTATTCCTTTTTACTTTTATGTACTGATGGGGGTCTTAAGGTTAAGGAAAAGAAGTTTTTTATATGGTCTATAGTGGCTTAATGGTAAAGCTTTTGGTTGTTAACTAAAAAAATACCAGTTCAATTCTGGTCTATAGAGAAGAGGTTTGTCAACGATGAATCGGGACAATTCATAATGTAAACTATGATTTAAAAACAAGTCTGGAGTTGGTCTCTGTAATGATGAGTAAGGCAGTAAGAAAGGAAAATCCTATTATAGTGTTAGTGAATAGTATGTTTGTGGATTTGCCTTCCCCCTCTAATATAAGTTATTTTTGAAATTTTGGTTCATTATTAGGGGCGTGTTTAATAATACAAATATTAACAGGGATATTTTTAGCCATGCATTATTGTTCAGATGTGGATTTGGCGTTTATATCAGTTGCACATATTACTCGTGATGTAAATTATGGGTTTATTTTACGATATATACATGCTAATGGGGCGTCTTTGTTTTTTTTGTGTGTTTATTTTCATATAGGGCGAGGGTTGTATTATGGGAGTTATACCAAGCATATTGTTTGAAATGTAGGGGTGGTTTTATTTTTTTTAATGATTATTACGTCTTTTATAGGGTATGTGCTACCTTGAGGGCAAATGTCATTTTGGGCTGCTACAGTAATAACAAATTTGTTATCGGCGATACCTTATGTGGGGGATGATATAGTACGGTGGGTTTGAGGTGGGTTTAGTGTTTCTAATGCAACTTTAAATCGGTTTTTTAGTCTTCATTATTTGCTGCCATTTGTGTTAGCTGGGCTAAGTCTTGTGCATTTAATAGCTTTACATGAGGACGGGTCCAATAATCCAATAGGAATAAGGTCAGATATTGATAAAGTAGCTTTTCATTATTATTATGCCTTAAAGGATATTTATGGGGTAGTTGTGTTAATAACGTTATTATCAATAATAGCATTTTTATTTCCATATTCGTTAGGGGATGCTGAGAATTTTAAACCTGCAAACCCGTTAGTAACACCTGTTCATATAAAGCCAGAGTGATATTTTCTATTTGCTTATGCTATATTACGTTCCATCCCGAATAAGTTAGGGGGAGTTGTGGCCTTAGTGTTTAGTATATTTGTGTTATTGGTTTTACCATTGATAGATCAGTCTAAATTTAAGGGGTTAAGATTTAGGCCTTTAAGTAAAATATGTTTTTGATTTTTAGTAGGTGACTTTTTACTTTTAACTTGAATTGGGGGTCAGCCAGTAGAGGAGCCATATATTTTAATAGGGCAAATGGCATCAATTTTTTATTTTATTTATTTTTTAATATTAGTTCCAATAGTAGGCTATGCAGAAAATAAGTTATTAGGGGTGGTATAATAAGTTTAAAAATTTTGATGAGGTGGCTGAGTACGGTAAAGCGGCAGTTTGCTAAATTGTAGGGCGCGGGTTCAAATCCCGCTTTCATCGTCTACATTATGAATTATCAGATAATTCATCGAGTTCGGGAAGTAGCTTAACGGGGAGAGTATAGTTTTGATAAAACTAAGGGTATTGGTTCGATTCCAATTTTGCCGAGGATTTATCAACCATAGTGGTTAGCCAAAGGGTAAGGCATTAAGTTTTGATCTTAAAGATTATAGGTTCGAATCCTGTACTTCTAGTGGCCGATGATTATGAAATTACTTTCAGTGAACTCTCGTTATAAAAAATTATGTAAATAGGAGATTAGGTTAATGGTAGACCAAGAGCCTTCAAAGTTTTAAGAGTTGGTTCGATTCCAACATTTTTTGAAATAAGCGGCCAGGACGGGGATTAGTCAGAGAGGTCAGTACTTATAGCTTCTCAGACACCATTTTTGATGAGGGGTAAATGTTTTGATCTTAAAGATTATAAAATAAAAATGAAGATAAGTTTTTAAAAATGGCAAGTGAAATATTAACAGGTGCGAAATTTGTAGGTGCGGGAGCAGCATGTATTGGGGCAGCTGGAAGTGGTGCCGGAATAGGGACTGTTTTTGGTAATTTAATTATTGGGTATGCGAGAAACCCTTCTTTAAAGCAACAATTATTTACTTACGCAATTTTAGGGTTTGCGATATCTGAGGCGATGGGTTTATTTTGTTTAATGATTACTTTCTTAATCTTATTTGGTTTGTAACTATAAGGTTTATGGGGTTTGTCCCCCAAATAAATTAAAACTATTTGGGGAGGTTTAAATGATGATCCTGTAGGATCCTCGTTTACATCATGATTTATCATTAATAGGCATGAAAAGGTGTTAGAATTTATATTTATATCGCCATTATTGGGTGTAGTTAATTTGTTAATAATTCCTAGGGAGAGTATATTGAGATTATGAAAGACGGCATTGGAGTGGTCATTATTAACTTTAACGGTTACAATATTATTATGGGCATTTTTTGATGTGGAGGGTCAGTTTCAAGCCGTGAAGGGGTTTAAATGGATTTGGGGGAGTGAGCCGGTATTTGGGTCTGTTTATTTTGCAGTAGATGGCATATCAATTTTTTTTGTTATATTGACTGCGTTATTGACTCCGATTTGTGTGTTAATTAGTTGGAACTCCATACGATTTTTAGTAAAAGAGTTTTTATTGTGTTTATTATTTATGGAGGTCTTATTAATGGGGGTGTTTACTGTGTTAGATTTGGTGGGGTTTTATGTGTTATTTGAGGGTATATTGATACCAATGTTTTTAATAATAGGGATTTGGGGGTCTAGAGAAGAAAAAATACAGGCTTCTTATTATTTTTTTTTTTATACTTTTATAGGGTCTGTATTTATGTTGTTAGGTATTTTTACAATATATAGTTATGCGGGAACAACGGACTATCAAGCCCTATGTTGTTTAAGATTTGATAGGGAGCTACAATATATGATTTTTTTAGGTTTTTTTTTAAGTTTAGCAATAAAAATTCCCAAAATGCCTTTTCATATATGGTTGCCGCAAGCACATGTAGAGGCACCCGTGGCGGGTTCTGTGATTTTAGCAGGGGTCTTATTAAAATTGGGGGGCTATGGGTTTATAAGATTTTCCTGGCCCTTACTGCCAGACGCTTCAGAATTTTTTGGCCCTTTAATTCAGACATTAAGTTTGTTTGCGATCATATATGGTAGTTTAACTACTTGTAGACAAGTAGATTTAAAGCGTATAATCGCCTATTCTTCGGTGGCACATATGGGCTTAGTGGTGTTGGGCTTGTTTAGTCATACAGTTCAGGGGCTAGTAGCTGCTGTGTTTTTAATGTTGGCCCACGGTTTAGTAAGCTCCGCATTGTTTATTATAGTAACTCTTTTATATGATCGGTTTCATACTCGTTTAGTAAAATATTATCGAGGGATGGCTATTACAATGCCCCTATTTGGGGTATTAATGCTTGTTTTGGTTTTAGCCAATGCGTCGATACCTTTAAGTTGTAATTTTATAGGTGAGTTTCTTTCTTTGCTGGCGGCTTTTGAATATAGTTTTATTGTGGGGGTATTGGCCTCTTTGGGTATGGTATTATCTGCTGGTTATTCAATGTATTTATATAATAGGGTTTGTTTTGGGGAGGCATCAAGGTATTTAAGGTTTTCAAGGGATTTGAATAGGCGGGAGTTTTATACCTTATTGCCATTAGTTGTATTAATAATATTAATGGGTGTGTTTCCTTTTTCAGTAATAGATGTTGTTAAAAGTTCAACTGTGTTTCTAGAGCAATATTAAGAAAAGCCCGTTAGGGATCTTTGGGGTAAGAATAGCTTATAGGGTAGAGCAATGGTTTGTGGGGCCAAAGGTGAAGAGTTCAAGTCTCTTTTTTTACCGTCGGGGTTATAGTTTAAGGGGTAAAATGGTTGGTTGTCATCTGACTAATATGGGTTCAAGTCCTGTTAATCTCGGGGTGAGCCCGATTTCTTATGATAAATTCTTGTGTATAAAATTATAATGAATATAGAGTTTGTAAGTATATTTTTATTAATATTATTTAGTGTAACCCTTTCCACTGTAATATCTGGGGCCTCATATATAGTGGGGAATAAGCAACCAGATAGTGAGAAGGTATCGGTTTACGAGTGTGGGTTTGATCCTTTTGGTTCTTCTAGGGTTCCATTTTCAGTGAAATTTTTTTTGGTAGGTATTCTTTTTTTAATTTTTGATTTAGAAATTTCTTTTCTTTTTCCTTGGTGTGTGGTTTATAATCAAATTGGCTTGTTTGGGTTTTGAGTTGTATATTTGTTTTTGATTATTTTAACAATTGGTTTAGTTTATGAGTGAGCGAAGGGTGGATTAGAGTGGGAATAAGGAACCCCAACTTTTTAAGATGAGTATGCTGTTTACATTAAAAATGCTTATAATTTAAGGGTAAAATATCTATCTTCGGAATAGAGTATAAGGGTTCGATTCTCTTTAGGCATTGTGTATTATGAGTATTTAACAATTGGTATAATATTATTTATTTTAGGAGTATTGGGGATAGTGTTAAATAGAAGTAATCTTATAATAATGTTAATGTCAATTGAATTGATGTTATTAGCCATTTCTATACTATTCTTAATAAATTCTGTGGCGATTGATAATTTAGTGGGACAGATTTTTACTATTATGATATTAACAATAGCGGCGGCGGAGTCGGCCATAAGATTGGCAATATTAGTGGCATATTATAGGGTAAGAGGAACAATTGCTGTAAGGTCTTTAAACTTGTTAAGGGGGTAGTAGTTTAAATTAGAAGTGAAAAATAAAAAAATATTTTTATATAAATAAGAATTATTTAGTTTTTTTTTAATTATTAGATGATTATGGAAATGATGAGTATGTATTTAAGTAGGTGATTGTTCTCAACTAATCATAAAGATATTGGGACTCTTTATTTATTATTTGGGGCATTTGCAGGAATGATAGGAACAGGGTTTAGTATGTTAATACGGTTAGAGTTGTCAGCTCCAGGTTCAATGTTGGGAGATGACC
Organism: Tethya wilhelma; assembly: GCA_964030475.1. NCBI lineage: Eukaryota > Metazoa > Porifera > Demospongiae > Tethyida > Tethyidae > Tethya > Tethya wilhelma. Next base: position 9,427 of record CAXIPT010000163.1, read on the forward strand.
ATTTGTATAATGTTATAGTGACAGCGCATGCTTTTGTTATGATATTTTTTTTAGTTATGCCAGTGATGATTGGAGGGTTTGGAAATTGATTTGTACCATTATATATTGGGGCGCCAGATATGGCTTTTCCAAGATTAAATAATATAAGTTTTTGGTTATTGCCACCTGCATTAACTTTATTGTTAGGTTCTGCGTTTGTAGAGCAAGGGGCTGGGACAGGGTGGACAGTATATCCGCCGTTAGCAAGTATACAAGCCCATTCAGGGGGGTCAGTAGACATGGCAATATTTAGTTTACATTTAGCAGGTATTTCTTCGATTTTAAGTACAATAAATTTTATAACAACAATTTTAAACATGAGGGCCCCAGGGATTACAATGGATAGAATGCCATTATTTGTTTGATCAATTTTGGTGACAGCGATTTTGTTATTATTGTCTTTGCCGGTTTTAGCGGGGGCGATTACAATGCTTCTTACAGATAGAAATTTTAATACAGCTTTTTTTGATCCTGCTGGGGGAGGGGACCCAATATTATATCAACATTTATTTTGATTTTTTGGGCATCCAGAGGTTTATGTGTTAATATTACCAGGATTTGGAATAATTTCTCAAATTGTGCCAACATTTGCAGCAAAAAAACAAATTTTTGGTTATTTAGGGATGGTGTATGCGATGGTTTCGATAGGAATATTGGGGTTTATAGTTTGAGCGCACCATATGTTTACTGTGGGTATGGATGTAGATACAAGGGCGTATTTTACTGCGGCAACAATGATTATAGCAGTTCCAACAGGAATAAAAATATTTAGCTGGGTAGCAACTATGGTGGGTGGTTCAATAAGATTGGACACTCCAATGCTTTGAGCTATAGGGTTTGTGTTTTTATTTACAATCGGGGGGTTAACCGGAATAGTATTGGCTAACAGTTCTTTGGATGTAGTATTACATGACACTTATTATGTGGTGGCGCATTTTCATTATGTGTTATCAATGGGTGCAGTATTTGCTATATTTGGGGGGTTTTATTATTGATTTGGTAAAATAACAGGCTATAGTTATAATGAGGTTTATGGTAAAATACATTTTTGATTAATGTTTATAGGTGTGAATTTAACATTTTTCCCTCAACACTTTTTAGGGTTAGCTGGATTACCAAGACGGTATTCTGATTTTCATGATAGTTTTGCAGGGTGAAACCAAATAAGCTCATTGGGGTCAGTAATATCTATTGTTGGTGTGATTTGGTTTATTTATATTGTGTACGACGCATATGTAAGGGAGATAAGGTTTGTGGGGTGAGTAGAAGATGAGGTTTATTTTTCTTCATTAGAGTGAGTTCATACATCACCTCCGGCGCATCATACTTATAATGAGCTACCTTTTGTAATAAGGGGAAGTTCTTAAATAAAGATGTGAAGTAGTTTTTGATTGTATTTTGGGAAAGGATGACAGAGGGGTTTAATGTGATTGTCTTGAAAACAATGGCCATAGGCTCGTGGGTTCGAGTCCCACTCCTTTCGGGTTAATATTAAAAAGATGGGGATGATAATTATAAAGGTTTTAATTATTTTAGTGCCCTTATTAATTTCAATAGCCTATTTAACTTTAGCGGAACGAAAGGTTTTAGGGTATATTCAGTGCAGGAAAGGGCCTAATATAGTGGGCTTATATGGTTTATTACAGCCGATAGCAGACGGGGTGAAGTTATTTACGAAAGAAATAATAATTCCTAATCATGCAAATTTTTTTATATATATATTGGCCCCTATTTTATCTTTAACTTTGGCGTTTATAGCTTGGGGGGTAATTCCTTATAATCAAGGGGTAGTATTGAGTGATTTGGAGGTGGGTATACTTTATTTATTTGCTGTTTCTTCAATTAGTGTCTATGCGATATTAATGTCGGGTTGATCTAGTAACTCAAAGTATGCTTTTTTGGGTGCCATTAGGGCGGCCGCACAAATGATTAGTTATGAGGTGTCTATAGGGTTAATAATAATTTCTGTGGTATTATGTGTAGGTAGTTTAAACTTAATTGAAATTGTAACAATACAAAAAAAGATTTGGTTTATTGTGCCATTGTTTCCGGTGGCAATAATGTTTTTTGTGTCTGCATTAGCGGAGACCAATAGGGTGCCATTTGATTTAACAGAGGGGGAATCGGAGCTGGTTTCCGGGTTTAACGTGGAGTATTCTAGTATGTCTTTTGCTTTGTTTTTTTTAGCAGAGTATTGTCATATAATTTTAATGTCAGCATTTGGTGTAATTTTATTTCTAGGTGGTTGATTATCTCCTTTTAGTGAAGGGGGGGAAAATCTGGGTAATTATTGGTGATTTGGTATTAAGGTGGGGGCGATAATATTTTTATTTATATGAATCCGGGCCTCTTACCCCAGAATTAGGTATGACCAGTTAATGGCATTATTATGAAAGTCCTATTTGCCCTTAAGTTTAGCTTTTGTGATATTAGTGGGGGGTATTTTGATAGGGTTTAATGTTTTACCACCGATTTAGATGATCCTGCCGGATAATAATGTGAACGAAAGTTGTAGGGGTTCAGGGGGTATATTAATAGGTAGATTGTTCGTTTTGGGAGCGGGAGGTTATAGGTTCAAGTCCTATTCCCTTGAAAAAGAGGATCCTACATGAATCATGATGTAAACGAAGCGGGAGTGTGATGGAAATGGAAGACATATTTGGGTTAGGTTCAAAGTTTTATAGGTTCAAATCCTATTACTCTTAAGGAATTATCTCGATGATCCTGCCGGATAATGATGTGAACGAAAGAGGGGCGGGCGTTATAGCATAATTGGAATTGCAAGAGTTTGCAAAATTATTAGTATGGGTTCAATTCCCATTGGCGCCTATAGGATCATTGTCTTTGTAGCTTAATTGGAAGAGCATTTACCTTGTAAGTAAGGGGTTGTAGGTTCAAATCCTACGAAGGGCAAAAATGTGGCTAGATCTTTTAAATTTGTTTGCGTAATAAATACTGTTGGGGTATAAAAAATGATAATGCGGCTTTAGCTAGGAGAGGGGTAAGGTAGACGAGTGGTAAGTTATCAGGCTCATGATCTGGGGGTGTGGGTTCAAGTCCCACCCTTACTTGTTTAAATGTATTTTATGGGGGGAATAAGCCCTGAGGTATTATTAAGTGCTGTAGTATTAGGTTTAGTTCTTTATGGGATAAATTTTTCTATAGTGAGGATATCAATTGGGGTGTTTTTATTAGTTGTGGTAGTTAGTGTTAAAATATGAGTAGGGTCGATTTATGTGAGTGATTACTTAATATGTTGAACTAATGGTTTATTATTGGTGAATAGTTGGGTCGTAGTATCAAAAATTATTATAGTAGTGGGTTTGGTGTCTTTATTATTAATGTATGGATTTCCTCGTTTAGAGATAGGAGTAGAACAGAGAGAGCGGGATAAAGGGTTTTGGGTTTATACAAATGAGGGGTCATGGGTGGTATTGGTATTAATAATAGCGTTGAGTTCCTTATTATTAGTGTCTTCAATAAATTGGTTATCGATTTATTTAGCAATGGAGCTACAGACGTTGACTCTTTTTATTTTAGTGGCGATAAGAAGGGATAGTGTTTATAGTACAGAGGCGGGTTTAAAGTATTTTGTGTTAGGTGCGGTGTCATCTGGATTATTTTTATTTGGGTGTACATTGTTATACGGGCTGACAGGTGAGACAAGTATACAAGGAGTGAACTCGATATTAATTTCCGATATGGGAAAAATATTAATTACGATTTCTTTATTGTTTAAGTTGTCTGCTGCGCCATTTCATATGTGAGCCCCAGATGTATATGAGGGAGCCCCAACAATAATAACAGCATTGTTGGCAACAGTTCCCAAAGTGGCAGTATTTTCAATATTGGTACAAATAGGCCCAGTAATAAATGTGATTTTAGTTTGTGCAGTTTTATCGGTGGTGTATGGGTCAATTGGGGCATTAAATCAAACTAAGATAAAGCGGCTATTGGCGTATAGTGGGATAGGGCATATGGGTTTTATTCTTTTTGGTGTAGGTGTGGGATCTTTTGAAAGTCTTCAAGCCAGTTTAATATATATGGTGATTTATATAATTATGGCCGTTTGTGTGTTTTCAATTGTTTTATCTTTAAAGTTAACAAAGACTTTAATAGTGGAAATTAGCGGGTTATCAAGAAAGGATCCCGTTTTAGCATTAACATTAGCATTAGTTTTTTTATCAACAGCGGGTATTCCGCCGTTAGCCGGGTTTTTAAGTAAGTGATTAATATTGTTGGCGGGAGTGTCTAGCGGCTATTATTTAGTTAGTATGGTTGTAGTATTAAGCTCAGTAATAGCGGGGGTGTATTATGTAAGGCTGGTTCAAATAATATTTTTTCCTTTTGGGATGGCGGACTATTCCGTATTAATTTGGCAGAGGGCATTAAGAAAGGAACAAAGAATAAATCTAAGTCGGTCTTTATTGATTGGGTTTACTTCTTTTATGGTTTTATTTTTAATGATTTCGCCTAGTTTTTTATTACAAATAACTCATGATGCTGTAATAAGTTTATATTTATAGTAATGGGGATTTTGGGGTGGAAATGTATATATTAGTTTTATTAATGCCTTTATTAAGTGCAATAATATCAGGGTTTTTTGGAAGGAAAATAGGTACTAAGGGTGCAGGGGTACTGACATCTAGTTGTATAGTGATTAGTACAATTGTGTCTTGTAATATTTTTTATGAGACAGTATTAAATTCTTCTGCAACATACATAAAGTTATGAAGATGGTTTGATTCAGAGTTATTAACAACATATTTTGGGTTGCAGTTTGATAGCTTGACGGCCACTATGTTAATTGTAATTACTAGTGTATCTGCTTTAGTTCATATTTATTCAATTGGTTATATGTCGGGTGATCCTCATATTCCACGGTTTATGTCATATTTGTCGCTATTTACTTTTTTAATGATAGTATTAGTAACTAGTGATAATTATATACAACTGTTTATAGGGTGAGAGGGAGTTGGACTATGTTCTTATCTATTAATAAACTTTTGGCTGACAAGAATAAAGGCGAATAAGGCGGCAATTAAAGCGATGTTAATAAATAGGGTAGGGGATATAGGATTGGTATTAGCGATGGTAAAAATTTTAGAAGAATTTGGTGCATTAGAGTTCTCTACGATAAACAGTGTTATAAGTGTGTCTGGGGGTAATAAGGACAGTGTGACTATAATATGTTTATTATTATTTTTAGGGGCGGTAGGTAAATCTGCGCAATTGGGGCTTCATACTTGATTACCGGATGCGATGGAAGGACCTACTCCGGTTTCTGCTTTGATTCATGCAGCAACCATGGTGACAGCGGGTGTGTTTTTAATAATAAGGTCTGGGCCTCTTTTTGAGGGCTCTCCTTTCGTTTTGGTTGTGGTTACAATTTTAGGTGCTTTAACTGCATTTTTTGCGGCCACTACTGGGGTGGTTCAGAATGATTTAAAAAAAGTAATAGCTTACTCTACTTGTAGTCAATTGGGGTATATGGTAATGATCTGCGGGTTGTCGAATTATTCGGTTAGCTTATTTCATTTAGTAAATCATGCATTTTTTAAGGCTTTATTGTTTTTAAGTGCAGGTTCTGTAATACATGCAGTAAGTGACGAGCAAGATATGAGGAAAATGGGGGGCCTTTTAAAATCAATTCCTTTAACTTATACTATGATGTTAATTGGGTCGCTATCTTTGATGGGGTTTCCATATTTAACCGGGTTTTATTCAAAAGATTTAATATTAGAGTTAGCTTACGATAAATATTATATAATTTTTGCATATTGGTTAGGAAGTTTTTCGGCGTTATTAACAGCCTTTTATTCAATAAGATTACTTTATTTAACATTTATGATTGACAGTAATTTAAGAAAAGAGGAGTCATTAAAGGTGGAGGAGTCTTCTTGAAGTGTTGTAACCCCGTTATTGTTATTGGCCTTAGGTAGTATTTTTGTGGGGTATTTAGGAAAAGAAATAATTTTATCGAATGTGGTAGCTCCAGTAGTGTCTAATTTAGTTAAAGTTGACACAACTGGAGCTACCACATTCGATAAAATTATTTCTTTTCCTAAATACCCCACAAAAATACTACCTAAGGCCAATAACAATAACGGGGTTACAACACTTCAAGAAGACTCCTCCACCTTTAATGACTCCTCTTTTCTTAAATTACTGTCAATCATAAATGTTAAATAAAGTAATCTTATTGAATAAAAGGCTGTTAATAACGCCGAAAAACTTCCTAACCAATATGCAAAAATTATATAATATTTATCGTAAGCTAACTCTAATATTAAATCTTTTGAATAAAACCCGGTTAAATATGGAAACCCCATCAAAGATAGCGACCCAATTAACATCATAGTATAAGTTAAAGGAATTGATTTTAAAAGGCCCCCCATTTTCCTCATATCTTGCTCGTCACTTACTGCATGTATTACAGAACCTGCACTTAAAAACAATAAAGCCTTAAAAAATGCATGATTTACTAAATGAAATAAGCTAACCGAATAATTCGACAACCCGCAGATCATTACCATATACCCCAATTGACTACAAGTAGAGTAAGCTATTACTTTTTTTAAATCATTCTGAACCACCCCAGTAGTGGCCGCAAAAAATGCAGTTAAAGCACCTAAAATTGTAACCACAACCAAAACGAAAGGAGAGCCCTCAAAAAGAGGCCCAGACCTTATTATTAAAAACACACCCGCTGTCACCATGGTTGCTGCATGAATCAAAGCAGAAACCGGAGTAGGTCCTTCCATCGCATCCGGTAATCAAGTATGAAGCCCCAATTGCGCAGATTTACCTACCGCCCCTAAAAATAATAATAAACATATTATAGTCACACTGTCCTTATTACCCCCAGACACACTTATAACACTGTTTATCGTAGAGAACTCTAATGCACCAAATTCTTCTAAAATTTTTACCATCGCTAATACCAATCCTATATCCCCTACCCTATTTATTAACATCGCTTTAATTGCCGCCTTATTCGCCTTTATTCTTGTCAGCCAAAAGTTTATTAATAGATAAGAACATAGTCCAACTCCCTCTCACCCTATAAACAGTTGTATATAATTATCACTAGTTACTAATACTATCATTAAAAAAGTAAATAGCGACAAATATGACATAAACCGTGGAATATGAGGATCACCCGACATATAACCAATTGAATAAATATGAACTAAAGCAGATACACTAGTAATTACAATTAACATAGTGGCCGTCAAGCTATCAAACTGCAACCCAAAATATGTTGTTAATAACTCTGAATCAAACCATCTTCATAACTTTATGTATGTTGCAGAAGAATTTAATACTGTCTCATAAAAAATATTACAAGACACAATTGTACTAATCACTATACAACTAGATGTCAGTACCCCTGCACCCTTAGTACCTATTTTCCTTCCAAAAAACCCTGATATTATTGCACTTAATAAAGGCATTAATAAAACTAATATATACATTTCCACCCCAAAATCCCCATTACTATAAATATAAACTTATTACAGCATCATGAGTTATTTGTAATAAAAAACTAGGCGAAATCATTAAAAATAAAACCATAAAAGAAGTAAACCCAATCAATAAAGACCGACTTAGATTTATTCTTTGTTCCTTTCTTAATGCCCTCTGCCAAATTAATACGGAATAGTCCGCCATCCCAAAAGGAAAAAATATTATTTGAACCAGCCTTACATAATACACCCCCGCTATTACTGAGCTTAATACTACAACCATACTAACTAAATAATAGCCGCTAGACACTCCCGCCAACAATATTAATCACTTACTTAAAAACCCGGCTAACGGCGGAATACCCGCTGTTGATAAAAAAACTAATGCTAATGTTAATGCTAAAACGGGATCCTTTCTTGATAACCCGCTAATTTCCACTATTAAAGTCTTTGTTAACTTTAAAGATAAAACAATTGAAAACACACAAACGGCCATAATTATATAAATCACCATATATATTAAACTGGCTTGAAGACTTTCAAAAGATCCCACACCTACACCAAAAAGAATAAAACCCATATGCCCTATCCCACTATACGCCAATAGCCGCTTTATCTTAGTTTGATTTAATGCCCCAATTGACCCATACACCACCGATAAAACTGCACAAACTAAAATCACATTTATTACTGGGCCTATTTGTACCAATATTGAAAATACTGCCACTTTGGGAACTGTTGCCAACAATGCTGTTATTATTGTTGGGGCTCCCTCATATACATCTGGGGCTCACATATGAAATGGCGCAGCAGACAACTTAAACAATAAAGAAATCGTAATTAATATTTTTCCCATATCGGAAATTAATATCGAGTTCACTCCTTGTATACTTGTCTCACCTGTCAGCCCGTATAACAATGTACACCCAAATAAAAATAATCCAGATGNTAGTAGATGGATAATTAGGGTGTTATATAGGTTAAAACGTAATAGAAACGAAAAAAAGGCCAAGAGGGGATAAAGCCAAATATTTAAATAAAGACAAGAAAAAGATCTTAAGAATTGAAACATCTTAGTATTAAGAAAAAATAAATCAAGCGAAAATTTCGTAAGTAGTGGTGAGCGAAAGCGAATAAAAGTATAGGTGATGATAAATGAATTCCAAAGAGGGTAACAGTCCCGTAAGATTTATAAAGTTTTAAAGTAGAATTATTTGAAGTAGGGTGTTCCATACATCTAAAGCTAAATAATATAACACACCGAAAGTGAAGGAGTACTGTGAAGGAAAATTGAAAGAGAAAAAAAATGAAAAAGATATTAAAATTTACTATTTATAAGCAGATGGAGTTCATCGTACCTTTTGCATAATGGGTTCATAAGAAAAATATTTGGCAAACTTAAGTTAATAAAGTGTAAGTAGAGTGAAAACAAATTTGAATGTTAGGGGTGTTAGTCAGATAGAGCCCGAAACCAAGTGATCTAGCCATGAGCAGTTTGAAGCTTTCTTAATCGAGAGTGGAGGAGCGAACCGGTAATTGTAGCAAAAATTTCGGATGATTTGTGGTTAGGGGTAAAAAGCCAATCGAACTTGGAGATAGCTGGTTTTTTGCGAAAACTATTTAAGTAGTGTGTTATTAGGTGTGATTTTTATATGGTAAAGCACTGGGGGGGCTTATCTATAGGGTGAGTTCAATCAAACTATGAATGTATAAAAAGAAGTAATAATAGACAGACAATGGGCGAGAAGGTTCATTGTCAAAAGGGGAACAACCCAGATCATAAGTTAAGGTCGTTAAGAGTTTTAAACTAAGTGTTAAAAAGAGTTATTTGGTGGGGACAGTAAGAAAGTAGGCTTGGAGCCAGCCATCTTTAAAAGATTACGTAATAGTTCACTTAATAAATTAATAATTCTTAAAAATTATGGCGGCTTAAGTTTAAAAATTACCGAAACTTTGAATAGAAGATAATTATTTGAAAGTATGGTAGCTTAATATATTAATCTAGCATAAGAATTATGGTAGCAAAACGTTTAGTAGTGAAAAATTCTATTGAAAAAGGGTATCTAAAGTGATAATGTGAACATGAGTAAAAAACAATGTGAGAATCATTGCTCACAGCCTAAGGTTTCCAATAAAAAGATGTTCTGAATTGGGTTATACAGTTTTTAAGGGGATACTGATAAAAAAGAAATAAAAAGTGGAAGAGATTATTGAGTTAAACGTTGGACTGTTCGTCCATTAAAATCATATAGGTTTTATACTTAAAACTGTACTAAATCTAACACGAGTGGGCAAAAGTGATGGTATAATTTATCTTAAGGAACTCGGCAAAATGGCCTTGTAAGTTCGCAAGAAAAGGTGCTAATTATTTAATCAAAAAATTGGTAAGTAATTAGTCTCAGTAAAGAGGGGGTGTCGACTGTTTACCAAAAACATAGCTTTCAGCAAAAAACCTTTGGTTTGAAGTATTGAAGGTGAGGCCTGCCCAGTGGTTGTATCTCAACCCAAATGATAGAAGAAGTTGTTTGGTTAAGGGCAATTTAACGGCCGCGGTAAATCTGACCGTGATAATGTAGCGCAATCAATAGCCAATTAATTGTTGGCAAGTATGAATGGCTTAACGAATGCCCCACTGTCTCAAGATAAAAACCAATGAAATTGAAGTTGTAGTGAAGATGCTACATATAAATTATAAGACGAGAAGACCCCATTGAGCTTTACTGGGGGCTTATATAGTCTTTTTCCAATTAATATTTAGATTATGTGGGTATTATTAACCAATTAAAAAGGGTAGAAATGTGGAAGACCACTTGTTAATAGGGGGGGAAGACTAATTAAAAAGAAGAGTATAAGTTGGACAGTTTAGTTGGGGCGACTGCCTTCTAAATAGTAACGAAGGCGGGCATAAGGTAAATAATCTAATAAAATAAAGTAAAAAGCCTGACAGCAAGAAGGACTTTCAAGCTGACACAAATAAAGGGTTTTATATTGTGGGCTGTAATGACCCGTTAGTGAATAGTGGAATTGCTAACGATTAACGAATAAAAGTTACCATGGGGATAACAGCGTAATATTGTTTGAGAGTTCTTATCGACGACAATGTTTGCGACCTCGATGTTGAATTGTGATATCCTGGAGGTGTAGCCGTTTCCAAGGGTTGGACTGTTCGTCCATTAAAATCATACATGATTTGAGTTCAGACCGGTGTGAGCCAGGTCGGTTTCTATCTATAATTTATTTAAGAAACATAAGATAAAACTATATTCTAGTACGAAAGGATCGAGTGATAGTTATCCGCTGGTGTACCAATTACTGGTTTAATTATAAATAAACAAATAGTTGTTGGGTGGCTATGATAATATAAAATAAATTTTTAATCTTTGAATGCATCTCAAAAGAGAAAAAAGATATTATTCTGTGTTTCTAGAAATTTTATGGTTGGGCTGTTCGTCCATTCCATAATGACCTGTAAGGCCGTTTTAGAATAAGACGTGAATAGGGTTTATATGGTAGTTTAAAACCACTAATATAGGGCTGGTTACTAATTTTTCAAATGAACTCTTATGGTCTAGGGATAAAGACATTAAGTTTTCAGCTTAAAAACAAGAGTTTGAATCTCTTTAAGAGTATTGGTGGAAACATTATTTTATTTATTTGCATTTAGTGTGATTATATCTGGTATTATGGTAATATCTGCATTAAATCCAGTGCATTCGATATTGTGATTAATAGTAGCATTTTCCAGTGCGGCCGTTTTGTTTATATTTTTAGAGGTAGATTTTATTGCATTTGTTTTTTTAATAGTATACGTTGGGGCGATAGCAATATTGTTTTTATTTGTGATAATGATGTTAAATTTAACGGATTTAGCAGATGGCTTTCAAGACATGTCAAACTATATTCCCGCAGGGTTTTTAATGGGGGTTATTATATTTTTTGAGGTATTAATATTTTCAAGCGGGAAGTCAAGTAGTTTGTCTGGGGTGGCAAATCATTTAAGATGGGATTTTTTTGAAAAGGTGCCGAATATTGAGGTATTAGGGCGGGTGTTATATACGGATTATTATTATTATTTTTTATTGGCCAGTTTTGTTTTATTAGTGGCGATGATTGGGGCGATTGTGTTAACTCATGATTTAAGGGTAGAAATAAAACGGCAAGATATTTTTATTCAAATAAGTCGACAATTAAAATAAGTGAAAATTGAATGGGTAGGGATATGACAGAAAGGCGATGTGTGCCATTGTAAATGGTATTTATAAGAGTTCAAGTCTCTTTATTCCT
>CAXIPT010000164.1:0-21138 GCA_964030475.1 Tethya wilhelma
GCTGCCAGGAAGCATTTGAAGAGTTGCGTCACCGTCTCGTCTCAGCACCCATTCTTGCGTTCCCAGATTACACAAGGGAATTCACCCTAGACACCGGTGCAAGTGATACTGGAATAGGAGCTGCTCTCTCACAGATGCAACCCGATGGGACAGAGCGTGTGATTGCCTATGGGAGTCGCACACTGTCCAAACCAGAGAGGCGCCACTGTGTAACTAGACGAGAGCTGCTGGCAGTTGTGATGTTTGTCCGTACCTTCTGGGTAAGGAGTTCCTACTAAGAACAAACCATGGTTCTTTAACCTGGCTGTCCAACTTCAAGGAGCCAGAGGGACAACTTGTGAGGTGGCTGGAACAACTGCAAGAATAAGATATCCGTATTAGGCACTGACCTGCAAGAAGACACCTGAACGCAGATGCCTTGTCGAGACACCCGTGTATGCAGTGTGGCAGAGAGAATCACGATGAGGTACCAGAGCAAGCTGTCCATGCAGTGCAACTGGCTGGACGCACACCTGCACGAAGTTCATGCTGGAGCACTCGAAGGACACCTGGGAGAAGAGAAGACCCTGTGCAAGTTGAAGGAGCATTTCTACTGGCCTGGAATGCACCGAGACGTACACAACTGGCTACTCACTTGTGAAGCCTGCCAGACACGAAAGACAGCTTCAAAGAGGAACCACGCCCCACTTCAGACAATCACAGCTGGATACCCCATGCAGGTTGTTGCAGTGGATATACTGGGACCACTCCCATAATCAGAGGCTATGTGCTGGTTGCAGGAGACTATTTTATGTAGTGGACAGAAGCATATGCCATTCCCAACCAGGAAGCTGTGACTGTTGCCCAGAAGCTGGTGGACGAGTTGTTTTGCCGTTTCTGAGTACCCGAACAGCTGCATTCTGATCAAGGCAAGCAATTTGAATCTGAACTTATCCGTGAAACTTGTCGGTTGCTCAACATCCACAAGACTAGGACTTCACCTTATCACCCACAGTGAGTTGAACGATTTAACCGGACACTGCTGGATATGTTCCGTACTACAGTTCGAGAGAATGCCTTTGATTGGGAAGCCCAACTAAGCAACACTAGATGTTTGGTCGTCAAGCAAAACTACCAACTGATCTCATGTATGGTTCACCCCAAGACGGAACTCAAAGTACACCTGTGACGGAGTATGCTGCTAAGCTGAAGAAGAGTCTTCAAGATGCATATGATCTCGCCAGGGAGCGTCTTGGAGCTAGTCATGAGAGATGTAAAGAGTATTATGACAAGCGTGTCCATAGATGACCACTTCAACCTGATGACCTTGCCTGGTTGCGCTCTACTGTCATTCCTACTGGACCAAACCGTAACCGGACCATACAAAGAGTGACTGAAAGTGATTATCGCATCAAGGGACTTCATGGCAACCATCATGTAATGATTGTACACTTCAATCGTCTCAAGTTATGTGCACCAGGTACACATTCTATCAATCTTTTCGAAGATCCACCAGCTATACAACACCAACCATCTCAGATGCGTTAGAGCCTGATGCCTTTGGTGAAGACATGACCTTACAAAACCAAGAGGATGATGCTGTTCCTCAGCCTATTGCTCCACCTGGTCTGCAACCTTCTTGTTATCCTCAACGTGACCGTCGCCCACCAGTTCATCTACACCCTATGGTCACACACTGAATTCGGGACGAATTCTCAGAAGGAGGGGGGCAATGTAATGCTGATGTAAGAATTTTAACGTTATGCTGATGTAAGAACTTACTAACTGTACTAGTAGTTAAAGTGATCTAATGACTTTGAATCGGCTTTGATGTTAATACTGTTTGATGTTTAATACATGTTTTAGGTTTCCTTGTTTGTACATTTTAGCCTGACTTGTTACCATTTATGGATATTTTCTTGTGCATATGTGTCTGTTAACACCTCTTGAGTTCATGCTAGAGGATATGAAATACTTTGTGCTAGGGATATTAGGCTTTTTATGCATTACTATGATGTCGTATTCCTAGCATTTCCTGTCTTAGTTTCTTTGTTCTATTTGTTTGTTTTAATTAGTTCCTGCCTTTTATTGTAACTTCCTCAATGTTTTTGTATATAAGTAGCTACATTTTTACTGTTAGACATAATCGATCATCACTCTATAACTAAAGGACTTTTTCTCGTCTGCTAACATCTCGGCGCACCGTTGGCGGCGCACTACAGTAGTCTAACCTTTCTTGTCGTTTCTTGGCATCCCTGGCCTTCAGCATGTGCCCCTTTCTCTTTGAAGTATGTGGCATTGAAAAGAAACCCTATAGAGAGCACAAAAAAACTGACAATTGTCTTCAGTATGCTAAATTCCAATGCACGCAATGCGCGGGGTGTGCATTAATTAGAATGTGCATATGCAAAATCTGCAATCTGATTAGTCACTGCATGGCAACCATGTAAACATCACCAAAACTGACCGAATTTTTTTTAAATGAAACAGCATGCTGTGCTTAACCCCAAAAAAATATATTGTTGCTATGAGCTGTGCTTTTTCCTGCTGAGTTATCGCGTGCAGAATTTTTGGAAGTTTATGCGGATAGCACTAACATAGGCAGTGTTTTTGCGTTGAGTAGACAACCATTTCACAAGTTAGCAAGTCAACTCTTGTTCATTGATATTACAAAATTTTACAAATTTTTTTTTCACCATAAGTGAAGTGTTGAAGGAAATGGTGAACCAAACTCACGATAAAATTAGCGACCTATTAATATTGAGTACCAATACTTTTTCAAAGAAATATTTTTTCTGCCCAATCACAAGGCAGCAACATTGCCATCGACAAAGACTGAACTGATCAATCATTAATGGTACAGCATGACTATCATCGCTTATGCGTATATCCACTCATTGATTGGAAAGTGATTGTCTATCCTGCAGGAAATCGAAGCAGTTTCCTCACCATTGATTTAGACCCAATTTTTCATCTCACCCCGGTCTGCATTGAAATTCCATATTTCCCAAAGCCTAGAGATATTATTAAGGTCTCAAGTGGATTGGAACGTTAGAAACTAGCGCTAGTTGATAGTGTAACAGCCAGTCAAATCCAAGGATATGAACTTATAAACTAGACAGATGCAAGCATCTATGGGGCGAGCCTGAGCGCATACAGTTTGTAAGACCACAGCATTGAGATTGGGAAGACAGTACATCGATGCTAAGCATAGATAGTAGAAATTGGCTTGAAATTTCTGAGCGAAACCTAAAAGTAGTTTTCTAATTTGACGATCCGATTATTTCGATTTTGACAAGTCAGTGTTTTGTTTTCTTTCGCGACGATCCAGTCCTATGGCTAGATCATGCATGCGTGGTGCAACTTGAGCGGAGTACGCAAGCGTGCAGTGTGCTAGCTGGATCGTAAGCGAAGTTTATGTATCGACTCCGACTCTTTCTTGGGCAAGACGAGCGTGCTGTTTCCCTCGGGCGTTTCATTTCGTCTACACTTTGAAGTCTCTTTTCTTGGTCATCAGGCGTTTCCCTAGCTATACGTTCTCTGTACAGTTCTCTTCGCCGTGCAAGGCATTTTCTTCGATTATCTATGATCAACAGACTTAGCAAATCATTGCACAATCGATTTCAATATTACAACACTGCTTTCGAATAATTTGAATATACGGAAAGTGTCCACCGTGTACAAACAAGCAGAAATTTTATCATTTACAAGCCTTATGTGGGGCTCGCTCAGGCTCGCCCCAATCATAAAGTTCACGGTACATCAACACGGTACAAAGCTTCACCAGACTTAACTTTGAATATTGTGTAACATATATGTGTGTTGGTTCTCTTTGTACTGTACCATGTACACATTACCCCATGTCAGCAAAGTTCCTTTCTTTAATGAGCAGTATGTGAGTTCAATAAGGGTGGAGTGTATTCCTTTGAAGGCATGGTGTTAATGATGTAAAGTGGACGTACATCAATGTTAACTAGATGCTTAGTCTTCATTATCTGCTAGCTGTAAGATGTGGCATGCATCATTATCGTGACTGAGAGTTGCTAAACAGTTATTGCTTGCTAATAGTAGTATGGTGAAGCTGAGGAGGCTAGCAGGGGGAAATATAGATAGGATTGGAAAGTTTGGGGGCGGGGGGGTCATCCTCTGAGAAACATTACTTTCTAGCTTCTGAGGCATACAAGAATTAACCACCTCAGGAGACAATCGATGTGAGGTTTAGTTTATGGTGCATGGCAGTCACCAACCCTTATGCTCTGATATATGTATTCTTAGACCTCTATCCCAGTATAGACTCATGCCTTACCAAGCTAGCTAGACATAACTACTTACACCCCTGTGTTCATTCGTGTCAAATGCAAAGCACTAGCATTCCTGATCGATCTACAACCTTGGCACCATCCCATGCAAGGACAGACACATAAACTGAGCAAACAAAAACACGAGATCACAAGTGTCACCTTACTGCACAAGTACGGTTCCTAGCAATAGCAGTACACTACTGCTCAACCTTCCCGCCAACAGTTCTGGTATCTCAGAAAGGCCGGAGACGTATACATAAGCTTTTCAAACCTGTATTCATGTACTGAACTGCTGTAGAACTATAGCTTAGTCCATATTTCAATTTTTCAGTATTTCTGTGCCACAGTCATGCAGTAGCATCATTGAATTCTAGAAAACGCATACCAAATCAGTGGGCATGGTCTCAAAGCTAAAGTGCTCAATGAAGCACAAAAGCCTCAAATGTTAGCAACCATAGCATTTTAGATGGCAGTAAATGTAGATTACTCAGATTTATGAACCTAAGTACCATCCTTTTTTTTTAGCCAGATAGTACTGCTACCGGCCCTTTTGCTGTCTCTCTGGAAGGATCTCCAGTTTGTTGTTGAAGATTCACTAGCTCTAGCCCACTATGTTAGCGGCTAGTCAGGTGCATTAAGGACTACTGGGACCTCAAATTATTGCTGCATCAGCACGCACCCGTAAGAAGCTAGGCAAAGCAATCTGGAGATCAACATTAGCCTACCAGAGAGACAGCAAAAGGGGATTGTAGTCATTAACACGTATCTCAGTTTCAGATCTGACTAGCTTGCTATGAGACTTGAGGCTCTGTTCTACTGGTTTGATACGTGTACACTCATAGGCTGGTCTGGGAAAGCACACAGTCATAAAAGTATTGCCAGTACGCTTTCGCCTTCTACCACAATAGTTGCTACACTGGTGCAATTCAGGATTGGATTTTTCATTTGACAAGTGATAAGTACGTCATTGGCTAGCTCTAGCCCACTATGTTAGTGGCTAGTCAGGTGCATTAAGGACTACAAATTATTGCTGCATCAGCAATTAACACACGTGCCCATAAGCAGTTAGGCACTCCTCTTCTACTTACATGAAGAATCTTAAGAGTTTCTGAGCTAAAAAGAAACATTTTCTTAGTAGAAAAAGAGTAAGATTGAAGACCAAAGCGATACTCCATACTGCAAGTGTTGTATTTCGATCGAGTTGTTCTAATCTATTTGTAGCCTAATTGTCATGTGACATCTGCCACACTCAGTGTAGAAACTTAAATGGCCACATCTGCTAAGCTGTTAAAGCTGTTAAAAAGTTTTTATCTAGGCAGAAATACTAGGGCTAGGGCTTTTCACCTCTATGTCTTATGAGATTGGAGTTCAATAAAATTGAACATCATTCCCAGTACGGTAGTACTGGGTACACAGGAATGGCACGGATGGCCCATTAGCGCAATACAAATATTCACGCGAATAACTCTACAAAAACGGAGCACTTAGCACAAAAAGGCTTCTAGAGCTACTATTTAGCTCTTTCTCTTTCTAATGAGCCCAAAAACATGGCCTAAAAACATCACTAATGTAACAAACACAAATATGTCAAACCTCCAATTTTCTACATCTTCTTCTTCTTTTTCTATCTTGGCTCAACTTTTCTCAGAGACTATTCACTTTTAGAAGCTGATTCTTGAACAAACGAACTTGGTTTCTTCCGGTACAGTCGCTGAGTAGCTAGATACAAGGCAAAAAGCGCCTCCTCCATATGGCCGCCATTAATTTCTACACTCATGAATAATTCATTAGCTTCTAGAAAATTCGAATTGACGACCCTTTCCACAAACAAAAGTGTGCGTTATTTGGAATTAAATGCACTGAAGTTGCCTCGAACTATTTTGTGATACCTGGTTGCTTTTCTTAAGAGATGAATCAGGACTTTGACTATCATAACATATAGAAAGACAAGTAAATCTTATGATACAGCTCCTGCCTCCAAATGACTGAGATGTGTTTCACTTCAGGCTACACACTTGAACAAGTTGTGACTTCAAGTACCAGCTCAGCAGCCCGCCGCTGGCTCAATGAGTCTGGCTTGCCAGACTACAAGCTCAGTAGCTAGCTACACACACCAACTCAAATGTAATTTGTAGAAATATGGAAAAATGAGAACAAACAAGTAAAAAAAAACATTGGAAATGTAATGAGACACAGGAATGGCTAAATCGTAAAAAGAACGCAAACAAGATGGAATGGCTGTTAAGAGTGTGTAAGGAATTCTTCCTGTGGGCAAAATGAGAGACTCAATAAGGAGATTGTTAAATGCAGCCCATACAGGAAGAATTCTGCACACACTCTCAACAGCCATTCCATCTTATTTGCATTCTTTTTACGATTTAGCCATTTCTGTGTCTCATTACATTTCCAATGTTTTTTTTTACTTGTTGTAATCTAAAATGGCTTTTGTTACCAGCTGCTTGATATTGTTGCCTTGATTACAGGTGTAATGTTTGGGCAGGTGCTGTCTTGTAACTGGCAAAAAACACAGTAAATGTCTACTGGAAAGAGACCTCCTCAATTAACTTTATAAAACCATTTACTCGTATACTGTTCAAAATCAGTCTCTCCACTAGAAACAGCTATATATCCAAGACAAATTTCCAATTGTTTAACATCCCAGTTTCTTCTGATATTTTTTCAGTAACTTCATGGGGACAGACCCTCTTGTATATTAAATTGCATTTAGTTGATCTGACTGGGAGCCTGACTGCACATGGATTTGAACAGGCATACAGTGATAAGTTTACAGTCTGGTTAAAAAGTTGATGATCAACTGATTCTGTAACTCCTGGACATGTGTATAAATTATTCCATTTTAATCGAAGCATTTTCACATCAAAGCTTTTCCATAAGCACTCTCTCTTAGTTACAAAAGATCTGCATCTCCCAATGGTCTCAAAATTTTAAGGTTTGGATCAGAGAACTTACTAATTTCTCAAATTACCTAATGAATTCTGGAAAAAATAAAGTACCATACAGTTTTATTACTCTACTACTTTCGTTAGTTGTGACTGCAAACTCACTCTTCCTTCCCCAAAACTTCAGGTTGAGCCATTTGTACAGCTGCTGCCATTGCTTGAGAAACATAGTTGTAGGTGAGGTTCACCGAAACTCCTGGGACCACCTTGTTGTAGCTTTTGGGACCACCACAGTCTCGTTGTGCCCGGTATAAGGAGATGGTCTTAGAGGATATCAGCCGAGCGGGAAGTTTAAAGAAGTGTCATTTAGATCCTCAGCAAATTAGCGCATGGTTAAGAGTTATCCTGGACTTGTTGAAGGGGAGTTTTATCATATTGGAAGGAAAGATTCAGAAGCTGCTTTCCTGTGTGACAAAGTTTTTGTAATCCCAGTTTTGTGCTTATGCAAGGGCAATCGCCAGTGTGGTTGGTCAGTCCTCGACACTAGGTTCTCTTGGGCAGATCGCTTACGATCGTCACCGGATGCCGGATGCCTTGGAGAAGCTCCAGTTTTCGGAAAGATAATAAAGCATTGCTTAATGGTAAGTCCATCTGGTTCTCTCTGGGAGTGACCAGAGTGGTGTACTCTGATGCTAGTTCTACTGGCTATGGCGGTTATCTCGTCAATGAACTTACCCATGGAGCCTGGTCTGAAGAGGAATCCTTAGCTCCACTTGGAGGGAGTTGAAGGCTGTTTTTCTGGTTCTCTCTTCCTTCAGATTTTTCCTGCTAAGCCTCTGCACCTGGCTTTCTACTTTTTCTTTCCTTATCCGCACGTTGTCTACTAGCAGCCCCGTCCAGGAGGCGTTGTGTTCTTTGGCATGGATCCACCAGGTAGCGGGAGTTGAAGACCCCACTGAGTGCTTTGTTGTCAAGGAGATGGTTGCTGGGGCCAAGCGTTTGCTGGCACATAGGACTACAAAGAAGGAGCCTATCACACCTGCCATCCTCAAGGATCTGATTGAGCAGTTTGTGGGTCCCGATGCTGGTCTTAGATGTCCGCATTTTCAAGGAACACGCTGAGCTCTTCATTGAGTCGAGCAAGACCGATCAATAGCTCGCACACTGGAGCCCGCCTGCCCTGTGGCTATGCTGGAACATTATATTCAGATGGGTGCTTGTATCGGCTTGCACAATCTCCTTCTGTTTAGGGGTATTGTGCCCCAAGCTCAAGAAGTCTGATGGCATCAGCAATAGAAGAATTAGGGAGCTTTTGCTGGAAAAGCTTGATCTGCTGGGACTGATTGCTATGAGCAGTTTTGCCTCCACAGCTTGAGAGCTGGGGGCGCCTCCGCTGCTGCTAATACCGGGGTGGCGGACAGACTGTTCAAACGCCATGGCAGGTGGCGCAGTGAGAACGCAAAGGATGGCTATGTGAAGGACTCTCTGCAGAGCAGACTGTTTCCAACTGGCTTGGAATTTAGCTGCCTATAACACTTTCTTTGTGATTTTCGCACAGTTGCCCACCACCCATAGCACAAGCTTGGTTTTGTCCAGACTGTAAACATTCCTAACCACCCTGCTATGCATGCATCATGTAACATAGTACCTGGTTGAAGTCAATATTGTATATACATGACACTTTGTATTATTATCATGATACGTATTTATAATGATATACATATTTTTTTTATTGCATGTATATTCATACAACATAGTATCTGTGACTATTAAAACCAGTGGCGTAGCCAGGATTTTACAAAAGAGAGGATAAATCACGCTAAAAATTTTGTGCGACCAGAAGCCATACCCATTTAATTAGGTGGATTTTAGCCCCACCCATTTATTAAATGAACCGTATTGGACGCGCTCGCTCAATCGAGCATTCTATAAGCTTTGTTGAATCAAAAGAAAGCTTTTCCCAAGTTATTGTGGACAAATTCTAACCAAAGATGGCTGCTACTAAGGTAAGTACTTAAAAAATAGCGCATTTATAGGGCATGCAGAGCCTAAACTTCGTGAGGGAAAGAAAGGGGAGTTTGAACCCCCAAAGCCCTCCCTCTGCCTACGCCACTGAAAACAACTGTATAATGTCAATGAGTTAAACAATTATGTTTAATTCTATGAGTATAAATATTTAAGAGTGAGAGAGAGAGTGTGTGTGTCTCAGAGAATTTTAATAGTGCATAACTGAATATTGAGTGAGCATTTATACTTTCCCAACAATAAAAATATTAATATTTATTTAATGCATGTTTTGAGTATAATTTGGTTAAACAATGGAGTCAGACATATTGATCAGTGCAGCACAAACTCATGATTTTGTCGATGTTGGCAACTTCTTTATCATTTTTATGCTTTAACAGAAAAATAGCCCTCTGAGTTATCAATTCCTCATACTGACCAACAAGAGGCAACAAAGTCAAGGTGAATGAATAACTGGGTGATACAGTAAATTTGAACGAGCCACTTCCCAAACGACCCAGAAGCTCAAAGAAGACAAGCAAACCTCTTGGACTTTGCTAACTTCACAATGTTTACTCATTATTCCTTTCTTTTAATTTAATTGTTTAACTATTATTAAAAGTGTGTAACATTGGAATACATGATAATATTACGACAAAGTTGAAAGTTTAGCTATCTTCCATATCGGAGTAACTGGGAATAGCAGCTGCTGAGGTACCAGTTTTCTTTGATGTTGGCTTTGACACTAATTGTTTTTGAATTTTCTTGGATTTTTGTGTTGTCTTTTTTGAGCGACCCTGAACTTTTCCAACCAAGCATTGGCATAAGTAAAGCGACGGATGGTGACCCAATGATTTACCATCATCTGTAGCAGTGCGGTTGTACTCTCCTCGTGCTGACTATTGACCTGAGGAATTGGACATCGGCATTGTCACAAAGATCAGTGATTTTTCGAGGTCAAGTTTAGTCCCACAACTGATATGTTTTTGTAGCTCATACTCCATTGCAACAAAAATTTCAAATGTGGTATTGTTCACTAGAGTAAGACCTCCGCGGTTTACTAACTCAATCCATTCACTACACTTACCACCATCCTCATCACCGTCATTCAATAAGTCAAGGAGGCAAAGCTGAATATTGTCCTTTAGAGGATGCGTGAACTTTTTCAATTTCACATCTGTGGTATACTACCTGCAGCATATCTTAAAACACACATCTCAATATTAGTCAATGGCTCGCAGCTCAATCGGGTGGTGCAGCTTAATAAGCTCCTTAAATATGTATACTGACAAAATATACCTTGGCTGCNCAAGGTGAATGAATAACTGGGTGATACAGTAAATTTGAACGAGCCACTTCCCAAACGACCCAGAAGCTCAAAGAAGACAAGCAAACCTCTTGGACTTTGCTAACTTCACAATGTTTACTCATTATTCCTTTCTTTTAATTTAATTGTTTAACTATTATTAAAAGTGTGTAACATTGGAATACATGATAATATTACGACAAAGTTGAAAGTTTAGCTATCTTCCATATCGGAGTAACTGGGAATAGCAGCTGCTGAGGTACCAGTTTTCTTTGATGTTGGCTTTGACACTAATTGTTTTTGAATTTTCTTGGATTTTTGTGTTGTCTTTTTTGAGCGACCCTGAACTTTTCCAACCAAGCATTGGCATAAGTAAAGCGACGGATGGTGACCCAATGATTTACCATCATCTGTAGCAGTGCGGTTGTACTCTCCTCGTGCTGACTATTGACCTGAGGAATTGGACATCGGCATTGTCACAAAGATCAGTGATTTTTCGAGGTCAAGTTTAGTCCCACAACTGATATGTTTTTGTAGCTCATACTCCATTGCAACAAAAATTTCAAATGTGGTATTGTTCACTAGAGTAAGACCTCCGCGGTTTACTAACTCAATCCATTCACTACACTTACCACCATCCTCATCACCGTCATTCAATAAGTCAAGGAGGCAAAGCTGAATATTGTCCTTTAGAGGATGCGTGAACTTTTTCAATTTCACATCTGTGGTATACTACCTGCAGCATATCTTAAAACACACATCTCAATATTAGTCAATGGCTCGCAGCTCAATCGGGTGGTGCAGCTTAATAAGCTCCTTAAATATGTATACTGACAAAATATACCTTGGCTGCTTTTCAGGAAAACTTCCCAGATCATGGTGTATGTGTGAAAAGTTCTTGTGCTGTAATAAGCAGTCCACATTTTTTCTCAACGTACTTTTTGAGACCTAGCTCTTGTCTACTGAGGAGCACTACTGTCTGCTTTTCAAATTCAGTAGACTCCAATGGATAACTTTTTGTCAAATCTGAGGCTGGCTTATGGACTTCAAAAGCAGGGAGGGAGAATGAGACATTGTCCAGCACGGCCTTTACTCCCGTTGTGAGTAGTCCACAAATAGCTATCAGTGGGAAAAATTAATAAATCACAGTTAGACAAACACTATCTTGGCTCAACTTTTCCCAGAGACTATTCACTTTTAGAAGCTGATTCTTGAACGAACGAACTTGGTTTCTTCCGGTACAGCCATCGGTTTTTAGCGACTCTCATTGAGTAGCTAGATACAAGGCGAAAAGCGCCTCCTCCATATGGCCGCCATTAATTTCTACACTCATGAATAATTCATTAGCTTCTAGAAAATTCGAATTGACGACCCTTTCCACACACAAAAGTGTGCGTTATTTGGAATTAAATGCACTGAAGTTGCCTTGTTTGTGATACCTGGTTGCTCTTTTAAGAGATGAATCAGGACTTTGATTATCATAACATAATTATAGAAAGACAAGTAAATCTTATGATACAGCTCCTGCCTCCAAATGACTGAGATGTGTGTTTCACTTCAGTATCAAGCAGGCTACACAACTTGCACGGTGACTTCAAGTAGCAGCCCGCCGCTGGCTCAATGAGTCTGGCATGCCAGACTACTAGCTCAGTAGCTAGCTACACACACCAACTCAAATGTAATTTGTAGAAAAATGAGAACAAATAAGTAAAAAAAAACATTGGAAATGTAGTGAGACACAGCGGGAATGGCTAAGAACGCAAACAAGATGGAATGGCTGTTAGAGTGTGTAAGGAATTCTTCCTGTGGGCAAAATGAGAGATTCGATAAGGAGCCCATACAGGAAGAATTCTGCACACACTCTAACAGCCATTCCATCTTGTTTGCGTTCTTTTTACGATTTAGCCATTTCTGTGTCTCACTACATTTCCAATGTTATCTGTTACTTGTACAAAATGAATTATTGTGTAACAATAATACTACTATACTAGTTACGTAACATATTTACAAAGAGTTAACCACAAGTTCAGTTCTAGTGAGAGTGTATACTGTTGGTGCCGAAGCCTTATTCTAACTTAATATTTGTAGTGGATCCATTGTTTAAGCTCACACCTACCATTGTAAAACATTATGTTGTTGTCTATGTATCTCCCCTGCCTCACTGCCAGCCTCCAGCTGCTGTCTCCTGGAAGTCACTTCCGGTGTACAGAAAGTCTGGAACTCCTTCCTCCTGGCTTCTGACTCAGATGCATCCTCAGCCTCCAGCTCTCCAACTCCATTTGGACGAACTCCTGACTGCAGGTCCCTTGCCATCTGCTCCGACTCTCCTTTCACAGATGCATTCTCAGCCTCGAGCTCTCCAACTCCATTTGGACAAGCTCCTGACTGCAGGTCCATTGCCATCTGCTCTCTCGCTTCTTGCTCCTCTCTCTCCTGAACAGATACATCCTCAGCCTCCAGCTCTCCAACCACAATTGAACGAGCTCCTGACTGTAGGTCCATTGCCATCTGCTCTGACTCTTCTTCCACATCCTCTATCAAGTGCACAAACTTGATCTCTTCACAGGTTATTCTACACACGGTCCTAGCTTCTGGTCGTTCCATGGTGGTACTACTATTCATTCTCTCCAACAGTGACATCAGCCATTCCATCTGCTGCTCTTCCATCTCTTGCTCCCTGCGGGCACGTTCTTCCATGAGGAACTTAGCAAGTTCTGCTGAGTCCATAGTAATCACAGAGTTCTGTTGAACCTCTTTCAACAATGATGCCACCAAATGTGATGATGCTACCAGGTTCAGGGGAAATGCAGCAAAATTAATTAGTAATCAGAACACTCAGAATATCAGCTCGAAAACTAGACAAAAATCAACATAAATGCTCAGCTTATATAGGATCCTACACACAAACAAGTCAAACCAGCTCCTAAAACAGGTATAGCCCAAAAGGCAGGCAAAAACTTGCACAGAACACACAAACAAGTACAGAGTCTAATTAACCAGTTCACACACAAATTAGCACAAGACAAACACAAGTCAACCACAGAACCAGGCAATTTAAAACAAGCATCTACAACAGAAACAAGCAAACATACAATAGATAGCTCAGGTGATAGCAAATCACCACAATACCTTTCTGTAATGATGTTGTCCAAAACGTCAAACATTCATACTAAGCACACACAGAGAGCAGGAGCATATTCCATGGTAATAGTAAAGACACATGGAGCTGTAGACCATACACTACACTAACATATCACTTCACTCATGATAATTTGCAGTTGGATTATACCTTCCTTTCAGAACAGAACAGCTAGTGCCAGTTTCACAGCAGTATAGAAGAATGACTAAAGCTAAGACAGAGGCTTGGATCTTGAGAAACTAACGACAAAGTAGTGTGACTCATTTCATCTCGGTGCTCTTCAATTAAAGAGAAAACAGTCAGTCACTTTGAGGAGAAGTTAGCAGCCCGACCAATCTCACCTTTAGTGATACCTCAACCATCGCTCTCCTTGTCACTAACCATATTTCACCTCAGTTGGCCATTCTGTAGGATCCGGAGTTACCACGATTACTAAAGATTTCACTCTGATCTGCCACATGTACAAATTATTCTCTACTACTAATACTAAATAAACTACGTAGGCAGACAATCCACTTCTCAGTGTAGTTAAGGATGCCTCAAAAAGTTAAGGCAGTTAAGGCGCTAATTATATACAAACCCTTTTGTATACTTTGTAGTTAGACAACCAAACTAGATAATCATCGTATTTTTAATGTACTTGATGTAAATTGTGAAAATGAAAGTCAGAAAATTATTGTGGGCGTGGCCACACTAAAAAATACATACTTTTGAAAATGCTGAATGCTAACGCTCATTGTATTGGTCCAATTTTTTGCATACAAGTAGATCTCAACTATAAGATATCAGATCTGCCTGGGTACAGATTAATCGTTTCTAAGATATAATCAATACGCATATAATTAGATGTGCAATATTTAGAAATTGGCGTGTTTCTTTCCGTATCTATCCAAATATTCTCCTGGGACCAGGAGAATATTTTCAGGCAGTTTAGTGATAAATGACAAATTTTCACATTCTGAAAACCACCGTTAGCTTTCAGCATTTTTGCTTAAAGATTTCGCAGTTACCATCCTCCTGCCCCACCCCGAAAGGTCACATGACACTGACACTTGTAAATGTTATGCAAATAATACATATAAAGTGGAAGTTGGTGAGTAAAAAATATTTCTGCAAAAAAATGCTCTCCATAAAATGTACATTAATAGACTATTTTAAAAGTTAAGGCAGCCTTAACTACACTGAGTTCAAAAGGGCAGCTTCTTTGATGTATCAAGAGTGTCAAATTTAGAACACAAACTACCTGATGTTAAGTCTTTAGAAGTACGTAATCTTTTTCCATTTATTCGTCCCTGGTTTGATAGATCAGTGGGTGTGTAAAAAAAAATAGAACAAAGACAGTGGAAGCAGGGGAAATACAAATGTTTAGCAGCTAAAAATAAGTAGGTATACTTCCTTCTTGGTTCTTCGATTGTTTATGTTGACATAGATGCCATAGGCAGGAGACTGGAAGTCAGTGAAAAAGCTGCTATTTAGGAAAATTTTTTTCTAGTGTGCTCAGTATAGCTAGTTATATCCATTAGCGCTACCTGTTTGTGTGAAAATTGACAGAAAAGTTGATTTTTCATGCCTATTGTATGTTTAAAATTAATCCTAGCAACGCGGTGCGTTGGCATGACCAACCACCCTTAGACCGAGGGTGAAGTGGCAGGTACTACCTATGGATTAAGTAACAAGGAATGATACAGAATTGTTCCCGGGATGGCTTGCAAACCATTTTCTTAACCATGAAGTTGGTGCTTGAGCACTGATAGTTTTTGGTTGATCGTCACAGTTCCCATTATCAATCAATTGATACGATTTACCAAAGAGCACGACATCAATATATTTTGTCTCCCTTCACACCCAACACATGAGAGCCAACTGTTGAATGCTAGTGTTTTTAAATCTTTGAAACCAAGAGGTATATTACATGCATGATTAAATTCAAGCCACAGGTAAAGCTGTGTGAGCATGGGATACACCTTCAGTAATTTGTGCTGGATTCTGCAACTGTCGTGTCTATCCGTTTAATCCCAAAGTTATACAGACAATTAAGCAACGCTCGCTCTCTCCACTAGCAGAGAGGAATGTTTAGAATACTGATCCCACAGAAGAATTTTCTGAGGAAGAGGAACAGTTGTATCAAACACGCTTTGAAGAAGGATACGATCTGATCGATGGAGAGTATCTGCAATGGGTTGAAGTTCAACATCCTGAATCCAAACTTATGAGAACTTTGCTGGGAGTGTTGATGCATCGACTTCTGCTCTGTCTGAAGATCATGAATCGATATGAGTATTCATTTGCTTTTCCTATGGTCTTGAACACACCTTCAATTGCTCACACTTTTGTGCTTCTTCACTCAATTGCTGTATTGCTTAAACATGTCTCCTCTCCCCTCCCCCACTCACACACACGAATATACACACATGCACACACACAGTAACAGAATCTCAATCTTCTCTTCAACCAGAGTGAGTAGTGATGGTGTTTTATCATTTAACTCATCTAACTCATACAACATCATAACTCATCTAACTCATCTAACTCTGAAAAGGATCTGTGCCACTTTCTGTGACTGCTGCAATTTCAGCTACTTGTCGTTCAGAGACAACTAACAACTTCTGATATGGCAACTTTGTGATTCAACTGTGTGTGTGTGTGTGTGTGTGTGTGTGTGTTGCATGTTTCAATAATGCACACATTCTTCTACAATACTGAGTACTGATAGTGGTTTATCATCTAGCTGTGGAATTAAACCTCAACTACTAAATCAAGTCCAAACTCTTTTCTCGGTCCAAGTCATTTCCAGTAAGAAAAGAAAAGGAAAGAAATGGAAGGAAAGAAAATGAGAAAAGATAGAGAACAAATGAACAAGGAAGGAAGAAGTAGCAAGAAAGAAAGCCAAAGCAAAGGCTAAGAGAGCAGAGAAATTGACAAAAACGAATGTCTCAAAAATCAAAGTCTACACCTGGCACAAGGAAAAGGAAAACTCAAAGGTCAAAGTCTAAAGTTGGAATCAAGAAAAGAAAGACCACTTCTAACTTTTCTTCAACTTCCTTCTCAGCCATAAAAGATCAGGGAGACTATCAGGAAGTTCAGAATGAGATTGAGGTAGAAACTGTCACTGATAGAACACAGTGCTGTGTGTACTTTCGGTCCTATATATGATGATGATGAATGTGAAAGGACAGGATTAGAATAGGTACAGTGTGCGTGTAAGATTGTGTGGTTATCAGTGATAATGGCGGAGAATTGTTCTGCCCCTACTGTGTTGTGTAAATACTGCCATACCTGCTAATACTACAAACACATACCATTGAACTTTACAAGTATAATAAAAATTTTATTAAAATGAGAAGTGTAGGAATGGGCAGTGCGGTAAAAAGCAATGAAACAAGGCAAGTCTCTCTATTTCGGCACATTACTACTTCATTTTCATGAGTCAATTGCAAGTTTGAATTCCAACATTCAAAAGTCAGCCATTTGGCTCATGAGTCAATACAAGCAATCACTTGATTAATTTAGATAAAGTAACAAGCATGTAGAATATAGGTACACAGTATACGTAGCGTATGAGAAGTTGGGTACAAAAAATGAAGTAGTCATGTGCCGAAATTGAGAGACTTGGCTTGTTTCATTGCTTTTTACCGCACTACCCATTCCTACACTTTTCATTTTTATAAAATTTATATTATACTTGTTCATTCACTTTTTTAAACACTAAAGTGCTCAATTGCATGGAAAGAATCATACAGCAGAGACTAGTCAGTCTCTACAAAAGGCAGCAGAAATGTGTATTTGATGCGCATGCGCATTAGATATATGCAACCACGTGGTCTATTGACGACCTTTACCTATGTCAATAGGCTAAATAAAAAATACAGTATTTTATATCGAGAGTTTCAAAGCTGCCTAGATTTTGTTTGCTGCCTTTTCACCAGCAAACAAGTCAAAAAGGATGTACTGTGCATCAAATGAAGTCCCACTATATGGTCAAAGTTGGCTCAATGCCTTTTGTCTCGAAATCGCGTTCAAGTAAGTCAGTTAGGAAGGAAGGAAGGGGAGAACAAAATTGCACTGTTGTGGCTTCTCACCAGCACTCTCTCCAGAGTGCTCTTTCTGCCAGTTTTCTTGGTTAATACAGTAAGTAAACTGTCTGTGGGAGGCTATTAAATGCATTTGAAGGCTTAGCTTTCTTTCCCTGAAAGTTTACAAGCATGAACATTTTGTATTGTGTCAATGGGACAGTCAGCCCATTCCTACTATACGTACTACCGTACGTATGATTACTAAAGTGTTGCACTGAACATGATCTCAGCTCCTGCAATTCAAGTTTCGTTTTAATTTTTTAAATTTTTTCATGCACTGATTCTTAAAATTTGTATTTTGCTGACAACTTACTTTTACCTGATTTTCTTTTACTCTAATCCTGGATACATTGCAGACACATGCCAAGTGAAATTTTGCAGGTTCTGAATCAGGTCGTCAGCGCAAAAAGTATGCATACGTTCATACCGATAATTAATAATATGCAAAATAGTAAGTTGGCAACAATTAGTAATGGGTAATGATAAGGTCAGTGGGGGTCCAGGAAGCTCATGAGAATATTTAACCAGCTTGCTCAGGTGTATTAAGGCATGACTGTGTTAATTAAAAATTTCAAGATAAAAATTGTATATCTGCCCTTAGGTACCATTGTTGAATTAGTCTCGCGTAGCCAGACCCCTTTCGCTCCGCCTATATGGCTCCGCGGGAAAAGGGGTCTGGTGTATCTTGCATCAAAAAGTTGTGCAGAGGCCAGGAATTTCGGCCTGACCAATGAAATCACAGAACACGTAATTATCGCTCTGGGATTGATAAATAGCTTCCGTGCGTGTTAAATAGAAACAACGCACAACGGAGTTTTCGCGTGAAATTGCTAAAAGAGCAGAGAACCATCCACAAAATTCAGAAGCAACAGCTAAGCTAGGGTACCAGGCCTTGACACAGGTACGAATGAAAGCGGTGGTGTCGTTTTTGAGCGTGAGTGAAGCGTATAGGTCTTTTTGAAACGTCCGTCGGCTCTTAGACAAAAAATACGTATTTTTAGCGATGGCAGATCTTTCAACAGCTTATAGCAACCTAGAGCAGCTAACACTGCCATGGTCTACTCCATCAAGAGTGAGAAATAGGCTCGAGAAGACTACATTTTACTTACCCCACCCAAAAAAATTGAAAAATTTTCCATCTTGTTATGCAATAATTGCATTCCATTTGCACAACTTTTTGATGCGAGATACACCAGACCCCTTTTCCCGCGGAGCCATATAGGCGGAGCGAAAGGGGTCTGGCTACGCGAGACTATTGTTGAATTTAACACTTGGTATAGTAATTCAACTTATCGATTTTCAACTTCACCTTGAGTTTAGTCATCATGTGACAATAAATATGCACATAATTCAAGTTTATATTTTTAGTTTTTTGGTACCGTAGGAAGTTACCTTCCAAGGATGGTATCAAGTAGATATTTTGTGAAAATATTAATTAACCACCCTAGTGCATGATTAATGAGTTATTGAAAGAAATAATATTAAAGATGGTGTAGAAAATTGTCATAACTAATTAATTACGCACTAGGGAGGTTAATTATTAATTAACTTAACACATCATCCAAATATGGGGGTAATATCTCCATGGCAACCGTGCTTCTTTGAAAATGCTTAAATAATGATATTATTATTCGAGGTCACATGACTATTAAACTTTGTGTGGACATTACAATCCTTGATACATACCATTTCTCTGAGTTTGAAGTATTTTGATTTCAATTCTAATTAGGCCTTAATATGTGAAACCATGCCTACCTGAGTAGCCTCACCAAACACACATGTTACATGTGTAGCAGAAAAACAAAGAGACAAATCAGTCTGGGATGACCTATACCTAATGATGTATTTACAATTGCAAGCGTTGACATGCTAAAGAGCTATGCAGCAGTCTATTGTGGTGATTAGTACCAAAGCTACCATGGTACTACAATTCAAATTGTGCAGCCTCTTCCTGATCTTGACGTGGTGACTGGATGACATGACCCTCTGGATGTGGTGATTGTGGATGACATACCAATGTGGTGACTATAGATGACATGAGCAATGTGGTGCCTAGTGACATGCAGAGAGCTCATCTCAGTTGTCAACAACAGTCCAGAGGCATCACCACCTTGTGGCAAGAGATACTCCTACAGCTACCTGACCAGCAAGTAAGAGAAAACTGCCAAGATCACCTACAATCTCCCTTCACAAGCTTACCAAAACAACAACTGAAACTCAACCACGAAACAAAGCAGATAAGTATGGATTTAGAATTCTTAACATCTCCAGAAAAGAAATTTGCTCGGCTTCCAGATGCAAAAGAACGAACACTGAAATTGAAAACCTTTATAAACATTTGTTTTCTCTTGAATCAAGAACTAAGTAGAGAGAATCCTGACTCAACACGATGAGACACGTTTCAGACATTTTTATAATAACTATATGATTTGCTAGTATATGCACACTTTATGGATGTCAAATGGCTGTATAGATCAAAACTCTTATACTTCCTGGTGACTGGTATATCTTGTATAACTTCCAGCCAGCACTAATGAAGGCATACTACCATGCATGGTTACTGGAATTAGCCATGGCATGTGGTCATCGAGGAGAGACCCCTACAGAAATGTACTAACTTTAAACGAACACACCATTTCCTCTTGCAAGCATGGCAAGCTATCTTCCAGGTGATGCTACAAGCACATTAGAAAGATTCAATTGATAGTGTGACAGAAACCCTTAACTCAATGATGTCTCTTTTAAATGTAAAGTATCGATTTCATATTCTTCAAAAGGCAATAAGAAATTCTTTGAATTTGTACAAAAACAGAGTGCCATTGACAACACTTGGAAATACTGGTCAAAATTTGTGTTTAAAGTCTGCATGGCTTATGTAGGGTTGTTCCTATCAGTATGGTGCCAAAAATGAAACATACGGGTAGCCTTCTGAAAAGCTAATGGCAGGCTTCCCACTACTACTTGATACAAAACTCCATCATAGCTATTAGTTCTTTGCAAAATTTGCTAGGGTACATGCAAGAAATTTATTATTCAGAAAAAAATAGAACAAACAAGTGAAAAAAACATTAAAAATGTAATGTTTACATAGGAATGGTAAAATCGTAAAAAGTAAGCAAACAAGATAGGAATGGTTCCTGTGTCCACAATGTCATTGAGCTAGGGATATGAACATTAGGCCTTCACACTCATCACTCAATCTGACCACCGTTCCTATCTTGTTTGCTTATTTTTACGATTTACCATTCCTTTGTAAACATTAAATTTTTAATGTTTTTTTCACTTAGGACTGTCCCCTTTCACTTGGTCCCAGGTTCACTGCCCTTTGTCAAAAGAAGCACTCAAGTGTTCACCTTTGTATCTAATAAAATAGAGTGGTGATCTAACTCCTGAGGTACAAACTATTGTAAAGTGAGTAACCACTACCACCTGTCGT
>CAXIPT010000165.1:0-13018 GCA_964030475.1 Tethya wilhelma
GATCCGGCTGCTGAGGAGTAAGTACAGTCAGTGCTGTGTATAGTGATCAGACCGATTCAACAGCCTCAGCTAGGATAAGACCAAATTGAATATAGGCAGACGNTATGATAATCAAAGTCCTGATTCATCTCTTAAGAAGAGCAACCAGGTATCACAAAATAGTTCCAGGCAACTTCAGTGCATTTAATTCCAAATAATACACACTTTTGTGCGTGGAAAGGGTCGTCAATTTGAATTTTCTAGAAGCTAATGAATTAAGTATGAGTGTAGAAATTAATGGTGGCCATATGGAGGAAGCGCTTTTCGCCTTGTATCTAGCTACTCAAAGAGAGGCGCTTAATACCGATGGCAAAAGCGACTGACCTGGAAGAAACCAAGTTTGTTCGTCCAAGAATCAGCTTCTAAACGTTAATAGTCTCTGAAAAAAGTTGAGCCAAGATAGTAAAAGAAGAAGAATTAGAAGAAGATGGAGAAAATTGGAGGTTTGGCATGTTTTGTTTGTTACTTTAGCGATGGTTCTAGGCCATATTTTTGGGCTCATTAGAAAGAGAAAGAGCTAAATAGAGCTAAGAAGCTTTTTAGTGCAGAGTTATTCCCGTGAATATTTGTATTGCGCTAATGGACCATCGGTGCCATTCCTGTGTACCCAGTATTACTGTACTGGGAATAAGATCACAGATATGTAGTACATGTATACTGTAGCTTCCCTTTATAGATAGTACTACTCCACCCATGACTGTGGGAGGAAACAGTCCAGAGTCAGAGGTTCATAGTCCATTATCTCAGTTTTGCGGTATATACTGAAATAAGCTAATAGACTACAATGTGTACTATAGACCTTATGCAATTACGTCACAATTTCATAGCAACACCGGATGCGTTGCTAACTGCCGCCATTTTGAAGGGCAAAAAAATAATGGCTGACATACGAAGAGCAGACGAATCGTTGCTTTACAAGTTCACTGATAGTGCTCTTTGTGTGATTAGGCATCTTTGTGGTTCACAGCTACCGAGACAGAATATAGCTAGCTTAGAGCATGGAAGCAGCAGTACCAACCACGCCGCAACGAAGATTATGATACAGAGCAAAGAACTACAATTTTTGTCAGTCTGCTAGCTGTTTTAGCTGCCGCTGGTCAAAGATCACTTTGCAAGTCTATAGGCCTCTCTGAGTGAAGGTAATCAAGCGTATGTTAGTTGACTGTCTCCACGGTTTACTGCAAAAATTCTTCGAAGAAGCTGTCACTTTCCTGCATTGCTGCTGTACTTCCACGCTAAATTTGCCCTTCAAAATGGCGGCGTTAGCAACGCATGCACGGTTTCTAAATTGTGACGTCAATTGCATAAGGTCTATATAATCAACGAGTGGAAAAAAAAATATGATACCAAGTACTGGTGTACTAGGAAGTTGCTTTGGTTTTAGTCCTTTATTGGTAGCAACTTGTTTGTTTGTTTGTTTTTGTATTGTGAGGTGAGGGTCATTATATGTCTATGAGGTGATTTGGGATCGAAACGTAGGGGTAGGGGTGGGGGTGATTGTAGCAGTGTTTGATATATTTGTGACTAGTCAAACTAATTTTCTTCAGTGTATTGCAGCTAACCTCTTCGGATGACATTGACATTAATTATTAATATTTTTTCCCTTTGTGTTCTTAAAGGGATGACTATCACTTTACTAACACTTGTGGTAGTGGTAAATTTATAAGATGGTAGATGTGTACTGCTCACATGACTATGGTAGGAAATGGTCCAACATTATCTCAGTCTTGTGGTAGTTACTGAAATAAGCCAATAGACTACAATGTGTACTACAGAAACCTTCGTTTCCATTTACTTTGGTTTAACATTTCTAGGGGAAAGGGGTGGGGGTAGGGGGGCGAGTGCACGTGAGTGATTGTAGTAGTGTTTGGTATGTAAAGATATCTTTGTGAAAATTATTTTTTCAGTTTGGATAACAGTCACATGTATCTTAGATAATTTTTTCCATTAGTAGAGCAATAAGTTTACTAATTTCATACATATGGTGATGGTATGGTATACATGTGTATAGTAGTGTTTGCCAATGCTTTTTCTTATAAATTAAGATAGTACTGCTCACATGACTACGGACTGGCTACAGTTATGCAAGTCGGAGGACCTGTGAGTTCATACATACTTCTTTATATCAGTCTTACTGAATTTATGGTAGTGCTTCATTTTGCTGAAGTCTTTGTTTAAATGGTTTCAANAGAGTAAAGAACTCTGATGAAGACTCGATCATCAACTACAAATTGTGTACTTGGACGAGTCTAAAGATCGAAGGTTGGAGTACAGCCTCCCAGCAACAAGCCACGCCCACTTCCACCAACTCCCACCTCAGACTCATCGCCGGGGAGACCAAGATAAGAATAGCCTTCAAGCGTCGAATTGCAGACAGCTCGCTAATGCACACGAGAATATCCGTCCATTTTGGCGACATCATCTGGATCGTGACTCAGTCCCAGCTACGAGCTGTCTCCAGACTGGTCCAGTCTTTGATGGACGCTGCCGTGAAGGCCGCCCAGAGAGGGAGGGAGGGCAGTGAGAGGAGCTCTGCTAGCAGCTCCATGGAGTCCATCGTCAGTGCCCCCGGGGAGCTGAAGCTAGGGGGGCTGAATAGCAAAGGTTAGGATAAAGTTATATGACAGGTTTTGTTATAATATTTATGTGATTTTTAAACAAATGCCAATCTTTGGTTACTTAAAATTGCTAGGTCCGTAGAAAGTATATTATTAAGCCTCGGCGCGTGAGTATCACATGCAGAGGATTACAGTAGTCGTTTTGTGTGTGTGTGTGTCTGTCTGTTACGGGATAATGTGAAGAATGGCCGCTCTATGGTTCAAACCGAAGGTACTAACGTTCACGAATCGAAATTATCTTGAAAATGGTTGTGTAATATCTTGCAAGACACTGTAGTTTCTGAGATACGAGGCTTTTGTGCTTCTCTGAACGCTTACCTTCGAAATTCGAAACCGCACCCATAAATCACACCCCATGTATAGTGTGTGTTATCTAGAAATACAGTTGGACTGGATGTGCTTCAGACCATAGACTGAGACAGCGCTCTGGATGTGATCATCATACCATGATGGAACCCAAGGACCTAAAACCATCATACCATGATGGAACCCAAGAACCTAAAACCATCATGATCATACCATGATAAAATGCAAGAACCTAAAGCCATCACACCATGATGAAAATCCAGGAACCTAAAACCACCATACCATGCATAATGGAACCCAAGAACCTAAAACCATCATACCATGATGGAACCCAAGAACCTAAAACCATCATACCGTGATGGAACCCAAGACTTCATATCATGCCGCATGATGTCTTTTTCCCCACGTTATTGAAGGTTTCTCAATGGATGGTTGAAAGTTCAAGCTCAAACATATTACAAGGCACAGAGTAGCTGGCAAGATATGTACATCCAACTCAATCATATTTAAACCCGAATACATCATTAGCTGCTACAGAGTTTATTTGTGTCTTCCTGATTGTGCTGTATAGTGTGGTCTCAGGGTGAGACTAAAATCATACTTTCTCTGGTAGTAGGGTTGTATCCTTGGAATCATTCTGTTCTTGTCTGAAAGAATGGTCGCTTTCTCAAGTCTTGGATTATTATTGCAACAAACTTATTAATTTTGTAAACAATATTATCATGTATGAAAAGAAGACAATCATTTCAGACCATATACAGTACACACTAAATATTACCTTGCAGCTAACTTATAACATAGTGCTTATTGCAATGTACAAATTAAGCCGCAACAAAAATCTTAAGTTTTGGGATCACTGGCCAGCACTGAGGAGAGTCTCTCTGTCTGAGATAGATAAAAAAAAATAAAATCTAAATAAAACCCAATTAAGCTCCACCCACAAATAGTAGCACTTCCGTCTATCCGCAAATGGGCCCAGTTCCCAATCCCGGTGAGGGGAATATAACTATGCCAGCTTTTCTAGCCTTGATAATGATTCATGAAGGAGGAGCCTGGGTATGAGGTAAAGGCTTTTTAGCTTCTCTAGCTAAAAGAATAAACTTGGATAGCTGATTTCCTGGTAGCTAAGCCATTATTCTATAGTTAGTATAGGCTAGGCCTTTTGTAGAAGCCTGGAGAAGCTGTTTTCACAATATTACATTTTACGGTGCGGTATTAATTACATTCCATTTCCGCGTATGATTACGTCACTTATTTAAATCAATTAANTTTCTTAAGTGTGGCTATGTTAAGTTAAACTACAAGCATGCACATGCATAGGTATGTAATAATATATATAGTTCATGCATGTATTCCTCAGTATTTCCTCATTGTGCATGGTTAATATTAAGGCCTGCATGCATGGGTGGTTTGTGCAATTGATATTCATATATTCATCAATAATAAATTATTACTAATCATGCTGTGTGTTTCTTCTTGAAGATTTGGTATATCATAGTTTATATATATATATATATATATATATAATTATATATCCCAGGCAGAAATTACGTGCAAGATCTTACTTCAAAAAATAGCAAGATATTTCAAGATCTTGCAAGGAATTAATTCATATGTACATACACACATGCACACTAGCATAAATTGACTAATTCTGTACACTACATTTGTACAGTGGTGTTGCAGCTGGAATTGCTTGGACTGCAGATCAACAAACTCCAGGAAAGAAGACTGTGGCAAAGTATGACTGGACCTTGTAATATATAGTCAACTTCCTTAATGACACAATCTATTCTAAATTAATGCCCAGCATGTCACTTGGGTTCGTGAACTCTCAAGTCATCAACGATGCAGTTGATGCGGCCATAGAAAAGGTGAGTTAGTCCCTGTCATTAATTTGATCATTAAAGTATAAAAATTCATAATTACAGGGTGTACTCTATGCTGTTTCCGGGGGCAACGAAGGCTATGATTCTTGCAACAAATCCCCTGCTGGTGCCAAATTGACGTATGTTCAGAAGTTGCAATGCTAACCGATTATGACTGAGTGTATCACATTTTCACAGGATAACTGCGGCTGCCAGTGATATAGATGATAAGCTTGCCTCCTTCAGCAACTATGGAGAGTGTATCAATATCATTGCACCAGTACGTCTACATTGCTACATTGTGGTGATGTCATCATTACATCATTGTTTATTATGGAAATGTGCAGGGAGTGAATGTTCTTTCTACTCATCTTAATGGAGGGACTGCTTCGTTCTCAGGTAAGTACTCTCTGTTGTTATGGCAACCACTATAGTATACAAAATTTAATGTTAGTATAATAATTATGTTAAATTATGAATACAGGCACTTCAATGGCTGCTCCACATGTGGTAAGTTAATAAGAGAAGTTTTTTTATTATTCATTTTAGCTAAGCTATAATTATGCCCCAGTGGGTGCATGATAATCTATTTTTTTGCAAATAGTACTGTTGTCATATACAGGCTGGGGTGATAGCCAAGATCCTCTCTGTCAAGGGGTCGATGCCACGTGACGAAATGTTGAAGGAATTGGAAGAGATGTAAGTAAATACATACCTTTATAATCACTGCAATAAAACACACACTATTAATTACTGCATTATGAACAGAAATTTTAGCGCACACACACACACACACACACACACACACACACACACACACACACACACTCACACATGGACATAGAGCTACCAAAGACAAGATTACAGGTCTTGAAGGAATAAAAGCAGACACTCCAAATCTTCTGGCTTTTTATGAGTGTGTGTAAATAAAAGGAGGAAAAGAATTAAGACCAATAATTGTTTTCTACAAATTAATAACACTAACTTATTATAGTATTCTACCTGGTATAAAAAACAATTGCATGGAGTTAATTAATAAGTTTGTGGTTGAGTTCACTTAACTTGTATTTCACATTTGAGATAAGCAAACAAGTTAATTAGGTCTAATTTGCTACATCTACTAGTGCAGGTTTAATAAAATTACCTACCATCGATCATGTGATGTATCTTATAATTTAACTTCAAGGGTCTAGACTATCCATACCCTAATTGGTTTCACTACGAGAGGGAATACTAATGGTTTCCCCCAATACTGGGAGTGTATTGGTTATGGAGAACGCATGACCGTGTTGTGGCCAAGAAATCTTACGTAGGAATGGACGTGGCCTCACCCAAAACCACCAACTCGTGCAAATCACAATATCATGACACTACTGAGTGTGTATGTTATTCATACATTAAATTATCTGAGCTAGCTAGTTATAACTATACTACTGTTTGGTCGCTACATGGTGTAGTCTCGGCAGAGCGGAAGGGGTCTGGCTACGCGAGACCGTAATGCATGGTGCAGCTGCTGGCATGCCATGGTCTCTCATGTGTTGTATGATTTGTGTAATTTCAGATTAAAACTTAAGAGAGTGTTTAATACACTAGATGAGAGCAAGTAAATTAATTATTATTGATAATGCATTAATAATGCTTTTATAATTAGATAATTACATTATTCATAGCTCCTCCCACCACCAAAAACCTCGTGATTCGTCTGATCACGTTCTATCGGTGCAGCAGATATTGCCACTTGGCATTGAACTCTCTCTCAGTCTGTGTGTGTTCTCTCTGCATCTTGCGTCAGTCTATAACGTTCACTCGCTAAGACAATGAAGATCCAAGCTATTCTTCTGTTAGCAGCTGTGTCAACCACCTTCCAGGCGGACAAAGGTAAGGCATATGCTGCTGCTACTGCTGGGCTGTTTCTGTGCAGCTGGCTAGCTATTAAATTGTGCGCATGTTGTAGAGTTACAAAGATGTTGTTCACACACACACACATAAACACAAATACACACACCAGCTCCCCTCTTCAACGATGATCATCCTACTGCTATCAAGGGAGAGTACATTGTTGTGCTGAAGAATGAACTGGAAACACATCATGGTGAGTTGGTCAGTTATCAAATTTATTCACAATGAAATGTGTATTAAATTTCTGCATGGTCTGGTTTAGTAATTACTGTATGCTCTTTGCAAATGGAGAACTGGTTGCATATGGCTGCCATGGGTACGTAGCTCGAGTCCCACTAAACGCATAAGTATTTGGAGCAAATAAAAAAAAAAAAAAAGAAAGAAAGAAAAATGAGGATGCATAAAGCCAATTAGTCCTAGGCCATCAGTGTGCAGAACACATAAACCAATTGGGGAAAACTAAAAGAAGAGCAAAAATATATATAAATTATGTTAGCTAGTATAATTTATGAGGACAACTCACCAGTTTTAGCCACAGAAGAGCACAGCTGTGTCACAAGACTCAAAAAAGATTCACTAGTCACATGATGATATTATAGCCAAAGTCGTACATTCCTTGAACGTCATGAATACCCTCTAGTGCACCTCTCCCCCAAAGGCCCCCCAGGGACCTTTCTA
The DNA here is from genome assembly GCA_964030475.1 of Tethya wilhelma. Lineage (NCBI taxonomy): Eukaryota > Metazoa > Porifera > Demospongiae > Tethyida > Tethyidae > Tethya > Tethya wilhelma. The sequence goes on from CAXIPT010000165.1 coordinate 7,409, forward strand.
CAGACATGCATCCTACCAGAGGTAGTTATGTAACTCCATTATCTTCCAAGCCTGCTGTGACTGTCAAATGCTGAGCTGTACTATCACCACTACTGTACTAAAGCTTGTGATTGGTCTGAAACAAACAATAAAACCACATTATCATGTAAATCATCTGATTTGGTTGGCCTATATCATATCACCAGCTGTACATCTATATTACCAGCTGTACAATGTCATCTAAAATATTATACAGCTGTGTGATGGTGCATGCATAGCTGAGGGACCAGCTGCTGTGATGGGGTGATATGAGTATCATTGTAGAATCAATACAACCAGCACAGGCACATGATATGTGGTGTCATGGGAACCACTTGATAGTGGATTTTACTTGGTAGCTATTTTTGCTGTTTTAGTGACACAAACACACAAACATAGAGACATGTGTATGTGTGGTTTCTCAAAGGTAGGTATTCTTGGTATTGGGGTATTTTGTAAGGAGTCTTTGATCCATAATCAGTTACCCTTTAGCAATGAAATACTAATATCTTTTATGTCCACTACCTGGTGTTTCACTAAATTTGGTTGTATATAAATTATAGTTGCATCATTTTCTGTATACAATTTGACCTTTCTAAATCTTTTCTCAAAAGTTTATTCCTTCTATTGCACATAATATGATGATCCAGAGCTTATGTTAACAGTCAGTCACAGGACATTTTCCGATTAAAGTTAAGGAACGTCCGGTCATGTGACTAATGGTCTGCCATTTTGTCAGATATTTTTTTTTGTGAGCTCACTAGTAGTAATGTGAGAAAGCTTGGCAATGAGGAAGATGCTAGTGCTCCTAACTCAAAGCAAACAAGTATGATCGTTCATATCTGTGCAAAAATGCATGGCAGAGAGATTTTGACAAAGTCCCAACACTGCCACGGTGTTACCTGGCTGACTTGAGTGATGTACCAATTTTCATACGTCTAGTTTTAAGGAACATGCTTCTTCGGAAATGTCAGAACAAGTTGAACTTTGTCTGACATTTAGGTAGATGAAGTGTAAAAAGTTATCATAAGCTCTGTGATCTAGTCTCTCAAGTATCTTTGCAACATTATCTTGGTGTGTGTGTTTCCTCTGTGTGTTGTAGTTGGTGAGCACATGCAGCTGGTTCGTAACATGATCAAGTACCATGGCAACGGCTCCATCCAGTTTGAGTATGACATCGGTACTCGTGTGGAGAAGAAGTTCCGTGCATATGCTGCACAGCTCACTGAATCGTAAGTGAAAGAGAGGAAGACTATTTTCTTTAGCTCAATTTGCCTGGGCAGGCACTGGAATGGATGGATTGATTTCACTAGATTGATTAGTTGTAGAAGAGTTAGACCTACTGAACTAGTTCTCAAGCCTATAGCCATCTGAGTGACTCTGTCTTTTGTCCAAGATATAGCAGGTGCCTAAGCAGGCACTGAGATCATGGATGGATGGATAGATTAAATTAGTTGGTAGTAAAAGATCTCTACCTATCCCACGTCATTCTCACCACCCCTCACTCCATGCATCCAGTCAAGTTGAGATGGTGCGTGGCATGAGCCATGTGAAGTACATTGAGAGAAACATGGAGGTCCACATGTTCCAGGCCGACTGTGTCAATGAGCTGGTGGAGCCGTGGGGTCTGGTGCGAACCACTCTGGTGGACTGGCCTCCATCACAGTACGACTACAGTTATGATGAGGAAGCAGGTACATAGGGAGGGATGGAACTTATATATCTGTGGTAGACTCACTATACTACCTTTTATATCCCTGAGGATGGCTATGATACTATTATTATTGCAACTTACAAAATTGATAGCTAGATAATTGGATATGGTGCTTACCATACTGTGTTTTGAGTATTATTCCTCTCTCACATACATTCACAAACCACAGCTGGGCAAGGTGTTGATGCTTACGTTATTGATACGTAAGTTAATTGCTTTAATGATTAATTACATGATTGCAAATATATATATATATATATATATATATCATATTATAAGCAAAGTTTTGTCCGTGTGTGTGTGTGTAACGGAGGGTCACCGGAAGTGATGCGACCTCGAGCTAAAACGCTACTTTTTCTTTGGACTTTGAAAAATGCAAGCTATGAAAAGTGTGCCTAGAGAACTAGCTTAGATAGTACTAGCCTAGGATAGAATGGCAGGCGCTACAAGTATGGCTAACTTTTTTTGAGATCGCTGACAAGGCATACCAGTGGCGTCTGGATCCGACGAACAAGCATGAAAGAGAAGCCAATCTTTCACAAAAGAAGCGTAGCGAGGGGAGAACTTTCGCTTCTAGGAGTCTGCTTCTCTGTCGCTGTACACGAAACACAGCTAGCCAGATAACGAGTTTCTTTGCCAGCTGATTGCAAAAATGGCAGAAGTCGGAAAAGGGTCGTCTGTGACGTCACGTAGTGAGGTAAATTGCTGAGCTGGCCAAAGCAAAGCCAGAGCACTGGCACAAAGCAGTGCATATACACATGCAGCATTGCTTCCCTTTGAGTTTCGAATTGCTTATGCCAGTATTGATGTGATTGTTGTGTGTTGCTTCAACTGCAAAGGTTGTTAGCCAACTGACCATTGAAGAATATTTATTATATAGTAATACACAATTATCATAGCTTTGCTCATCAATTTTATCTTACTGTTGTTTGAGTTATAGTAACTGATCCTATAAACATACACAAACAAGGAGTGGGCGAGCGAAGCGAGCCCCACTCCTTGTATATATATATATATATATATGTATTTAATTATATTATAGTGGTATTGATCTTAACCATCCTGAGTTTGAGGGACGTGCCGAGTTTGGCACAGACACTGTTGACAACCCACCTCGTCAAGATGACCCCAATGGACATGGAACACACGTTGCTGGTGGGTGTTAAATCATACTAGGAGTACACATTGTGCAAAATAGTGCCTCGCGCTAGCTTTGCATTCACCACTTATGCAGTATTGATATGTGATGATGATGCACTGAGCAATCATAGTGTTATGACTCATTCACTGACTCATTAAGGCGCTCGGCAATTATATAACTATTTATTTAGTTTCTCTTTCGATGTTTAGGAACTATCATGTCCAAATCTTATGGTGTTGCCAAGAAGGCCACGGCCTGGGGTGTTAGAGTGCTCAATGCTGGTGGAAGTGGCTCCTTTGCGTTAGTTAATTTTATACTTTTTTAATGCATGCATCCGTGTGTAATTTTTTAATCTTTCTAACTAACAATTTAGTGGTGTAATTGCTGGAATAGATTGGGCTGCAGATCACCACAAAACTGGTGGAAGCAACAAGAAATCTGTCGCCAAGTGAGTTGTCAAATGATTGTTAATCATGACATCATAATGATGTAATGTCTTATAGCCTGTCTCTCGGTGGTGGATTCAACCAGGCTGTGAATGAGGCAGTGAATTCCGCCATTGATGATGTAAGAGCGAAAACAAGCACATTAACCTGTAGACATGCAGTATTGTATGAACTGACTGATTATCGTACACACACACAACTAGGGAGTCCATTTTGCTATCGCTGCTGGAAACAGCAACAATGATGCTTGCACCATCTCGCCAGCCAGCTCTGAGAGGTAAATCTTTTATTGATTGAAACACTACTTCACACACACACACACACACACACACACACACACACACACACACACACTGACAGTATCACAGTTGCTGCTAGTGACAAGAACGACTTGAAGGCCTCCTTCAGTAGCTATGGCACCTGTGTGGAGATCATTGCTCCAGTAAGTGCACAACAAATAATATGTAGCTCACACATACATTCATATGATTGTCATGTGATCTTGTATTAGGGTGTGGCTGTGTTGTCTACCACTCCCAATGGGGGCGTGGCTGAGTACTCTGGCACTTCTATGGCTGCCCCCCATGTAGTAAGTTTCTCGCTGATTCTGATCTCAACTTGGTACTCGGTCACAACTAATATCAAGCTGAAATGATTTTTGCTACAGGCTGGAGTTGCTGCCAAGTACCTCTCCACCCAGCCTGCTGACATCAAACAAGATGACCTTCTGAAATGGCTCGAGGAAACGTAAGTTGATAGGCTAACATTAACACCTGTGTATAATATTATTGTAACTACATGCATACACACACACACACACACACACACACACACACACACACACACACACACCAATCACAGAGGTACCAAGGACAAAATCGTGGGTTTCCCCGCAACCCCAGCCACTCCCAACCTTCTACCTTTCATGGAGTGCAAGTAGACAGTGGAAGGAACTTCTTGAACACTAAATTGTGAAACAGCTGTAATAATTCTTTTTCTCTAGGTTTTGACACATTTGTTTGTTGTTGTTTTTTTTTTACTTGTAGATATATAACTAATTATTGATCTCCCACTATTGATTTTTGAACTTTATAGTTATCTTTGCAATAACAACTGTACACTAGGCATAATTATGTGGTTTTAAAGCATCTTTATCTATAGAGCTTGATGAGCCTTGATCTCAATTAATCGATCTTCAGTGCATGCATGCATAGTGGATAAATTGCTGTACATAAAATTGCATGTGTATTGTAGTAGTTCAATTTCTTATGATAATAATTATGTATGTAGCTATAAGTATAGGAAATATATACATTGAACAAAAATACATACAAAATATGGACCATATCATCTTCATTAATTATTGTCTAAATTAGAGGGGTGTTCTCATTGATAGCGTTCACCATGGTGGTGTCGCTATGGTGATATCTGAGTCTGATGATGACATCGGGTCTGATCCTCTGAAAGTCAATGTGGAAGGTCAGGAAATAGAGAATGAAAGACCCGCCCAACAGCCACTCCGTTGCTGTGCTAGTCACATGGAGACCGAAACCCTGCATGTATGACAGCAACAGTAGCTATGATAATGTACAGCCAGGGTATATAGCTAGCATGTCTTGCAATGGATCCAGCAAATTAAGGCTCCACAGCAACAACAACAGTATGATAATAATAACATACAATGATGGTATACCATATAGGCGGGTAAATTTGGTGAGCTAAAAATTTGGCGAATTCCCATTTTAGCATTATTGGCAATTTTTACTTTGGCGATTAATTTGAATGCCGCACGCTGCATTGTTTATATGGATGCACGTGCATATAAAACTGTTTGGCGATTTGAAGAATAATTTGCCAATTCACACTATAATTATGGTAATATGACACTTAATAATATTATAGTCAGGGTAATTGCTTGAATTTGCAGGGAGGAATGGCTGATAAATGAGTGCTATGGAGGACAAGGTAGCTGATGTGAATCTAGAGAACCCTCCATCCCAATTTTGAAGAATTATCACTCCAAAAACAATTGCCAAATGATGTTAAAAACTTGCTTGGTAGGTGTGACTAACTAATTCATGGCCTGCTATCAATTCTTGCAACTGAGTCGGCAATGTTAAAATTTACTTGTCCAGCAGTAACAACAGTATGATAATGTACAGCCAGTGGATAGCTAGCATTTCTTGCAACGGATTCAGCAAAGCCTCGCGTCCATGCAGGTTCTTCTCTCGCATATATATTTTGGAAGGAAACATTCGCAAAGGAGGAGCCTGCAAATGAGGCTGAGTATT
>CAXIPT010000166.1:8844-20987 GCA_964030475.1 Tethya wilhelma
ATGCATAATTCATTAGCTACTTGAACATTTCAAAGTGACGACCCTTTTCCAGATATAAGTGTGCGTTATTTGGAATCTGAATATTCGCTGCCTGCCTGCTTTACCTGAAGATTTCTAGTTGTGCTGAGCTCTCTGTAATCTTTCAGTCTTCAATATTTAGGAGGTGCTTTAATGTTACACTTATTATGTTGTTGTCATTATAAGAAGATGAGTAAAGCTAGTAAATTTTGCTCCAGCCTCCGGTGCTGAGATGCTTCACTTTACTGATAGCATACCAGTAGATTATACAAGCTATAATATTCATGCTGATGTATAGAGTACAAGTAACTACCGTATATATACACACAAACTCGAGCTCAAATGTGATTCATAGAATTATGAAAAAATGAGAACAAACAAGTAAAAAAAAAACATTGGAAATGTAATGATACATAGGAATGGCCAAATCGTAAAAAGAAAGCAAACAAGATGGAATGGCTGGCAGAGTGTGTAAAGAATTATTCCTATGGGCAACATGAGGGACTCAACATTGGAAGAGAGTACTACATGCAGCCCACACAGGAAGAATTCTGCACACGCTCAAACAGCCATTCCATCTTGTTTGCTTTCTTTTTACGATTTGGCCATTCCTATGTATCATTACATTTCCAATGTTTTTTTTTTACTTGTAGTAATTTGTATTGTCCAGACTAGTAACGATCTCGGTCGTATTTTACTCAAAAAAATGTGAGTACATTTAATAGTGATAATTAACATTGTACTATTTTCTAGTATCTGAATCCAGAATATAAACACAGTACTACTAAATATCAATGAACTCAGTGAGGTGTGAAAATTTTGTTAGAACTTACAAGGTTATGTTGGCCGACTTGCTCTTGTTGATGCACAGTAAGCAAAAGAGAGACACAAGATAATTGCTGGCGCAAAATTGGTAGACCTTAGATGAGAAAGCGATTGAAATCCTCACAAACAAAAGTACTACTGCCACTCACACTCAAGAGAAACGTTTGAGCCACGCGCATAGGCAATGCAACGAAATTTTGAAATAAAATTTCGTTATTTAAGGCTCGAGCACACCCGTCTCTGTCTAAATTTGTACATACAGCTATCTCTGACCAGTACCTGTCCACGCAACCAACTATAAGTAATAGCTATACTACTAACTAGCTATCAACAGAATCTGGGAATCTATCATACTATCTATCATCATAGGTAAAATTATTCAGATCTATTTACTTGTATAGTCTTGTGGGCCAGTATATAGCACCTCTGATATGTTGCCCACCACAAGTTTTGAGCTAATAGTAGTTGACGGAGTAAACTGTTTCTTTGTTTAATTGTGTATCCATGAAATTGTATTGTACAGGTTCTACAATGGTTTTGTGTCCACTGTGTGCTAGCCAACTTGCAACCCTCACCATGTGGCTCAAACACATTCGAATAGTACATGGAAATCCACCTGGCTTTCATATGCAATGCAATCTTCAAGGGTGCAAGAGTATGTTGGTATTATAATGTCAAAATTATTGTATCATTACTGTATCATACTATACTCATAATAGAATTCTGGTATAATGAAGGTACCAAGGTGCATAAGCCTTGGCGCAATCAACTGACAACTAGCATGATGCACAACATCATACGTACGGTAGTACGTATAGTAGGAATGGGCCGAATGTCCCATAGACACAATACAAAATGTTTATGACCATAATAATCTAGCAAAACAAAATTAAGTCATCAAACTTGCTCAGAGGCTCTCAATGACAGATTACCAATTGCATACATGGTCTAAAACTCACAGAAACTTTCCTCAGCACTCGTAGAGAGAGCTAGTGGGAAGCCACCATAGTGCCATTTTTGTTCATCTAACTTACGTACGTACTTTCTAACTGACTTACTTAAAAAGCATTTCCAGAGAACCAGAATGTGTTGAGCCAATTTTGACAGCACAAAGTAACTCCATTTCATAGGTACTACATTCCTTAATACTCGTTTTAATCACAAATTAGCCTAAACAAAAACTCTCAGTGCCATTAAGGCCTGGGTCAGGTTAAGGTAACTAATTAAGGAAAAAAATAATGCAAAATTGAAATAGCTTTTTAATGGAGTATGTTATCACCATGGAAACATAGGTGAATAATCTTGCATCTATCTAGAACATTTTGGAAAAAAATTGTGTCATGTGACCTCATTAAAATTAATAATTTAATTAAACGGTAAAGAAGAACTGTTGCCATGGCAACCAAATTTTGTCCAATTAATCGTCTAATTAATCATACCTCAAACCTCCATGGGGATGGCAAGATACGTAGCTAGGTCCGAGATACGATACATTTTCCATATAATGCACACCTGCCGATTTCTCCTTCTCGGTCGTATATCATCAACCAATCAACGAAATTTTTTCCCCATGGGGATTATGAAGGTTCATGATGATAATTATCTCTTGTGAAAGTTTGGTTGCCATAGCAACTAATTAACTTGACCGTTTTTTTAATTATTCATGAGTTTGGGTGTTCTATTGAAAACTCATTAAATACATAAATATTCATCATTTTGACATAAAATTTTGGTTACATGAAAAAATAAGATTATATTTTCTTAGGATATCAAAATATTTTGGGTATACCTTTTCACATGCTGTAAAATGAGGATTGTTTTAGGCAATTTTTTAATGAAATTTCTACTGACCCGGGCCTTAAGTGCGCAGAGCTAGAAAGCTTTGAAACTGAGAGTATAAATTCATGTACTTCAATGTAGCCATTTTCTTGTAGAGTTCAAAGGTCATTAATTATCCACATGGCATTTAATGCGCATGCACATTAGCTGCTTTAGCAGACAATGTAGCTTCTACTTAGATAACTCAAGCTTTTTGTAGGGACTAACCAGTCTCTGATAGTCTCCTCACTGTTGTGTTGAATAAAGTGAATGAACATGTAGTAAAAATTTTCAAAAAAAATAAGCAGTGTAGGAATGGGCAGTGCTGTAAAAAGTGTTAGAACAAGGAATGGTCTCAATTTCGGCACATGACTACTTCATTTTTTGTGCCCAAATCTTGGCTGGGAATCTAATCCTGCCTGCTATACTTTATTCTACTTTTTAGCCAAGTGATATAGCATTGGCAGGAATTTGAACCATTTAAATGTGAGCTATTCAAGTATATATAACAATTAGCTATGAGTGATCAAAAAATTAATTAAAATGAAGTAGTCATGTGCCAAAATTGAGACCATTCCTTGTTCTAACACTTTTTACAGCACTGCCCATTCCTGCACTGCTTTTTTTTGAAAATTTTTACTACTTGTGAATGTATGACCTCATCATCCAACCAACCTCAAATTCTAGCCTGTAGCCAGGAGCTGACCTGAGATTCTCACTACTAAGTCATTGACCTGAGTCAGTCACAGGCAGACTAAAAAATATATCTTGTGCAGAAAGCAAGACAACCTTTGTTTGTCTTTCCAAGAGCATAAGCAGCATTGCATTGAGTATAATCATGCATTGGCAAGGTTAATTCCTGTCTGTATATCCAAAGAACACCGACTCAGTGTAGTTAAGGCTGCCTTAACTTTTAAAATATAGTCAATTAATTTACATTTTATGGAATGCATTTTTCTGCAGAAATATTGTTTACTCACTAACTTCCATTTTATATGTATTATTTGAACAAAGATTCATAACATTAACAAGTGTCAGTGTCATGTGACCTTTCAGGGTGGGGGTCACTCTGCGAAATCTATAAGTAAAAATGCTGGAGCTAACCATGGTTTTCAGGATGTCAAAATTTGTCAGAATGTTGTATTTATCACTAAGATTTAGAACCAGTGGCGTATCCACAGTGGGGCCTGGTGGGGCATGTGCCCCACTAACTGTTTACTAACTTCACTTACTTTGAAGCTAAAGTTAACCAAATAATTATGANGGTACATAGGAATGGCACGGATGGCCCATTAGCGCAATACAAATATTCACGCGAATAACTCTGCAAAAACTGAGCGCTTGGCACTAAAAGGCTTCTTAAGCTACTATTTAGCTCTTTCTCTTTCTAATGAGCCCAAAAACATGGCCTAAAACCATCGCTAAAGTACCAAACTAAACTAGGTCAAACCTCCAATTTTCTCCATCTTCTTCTTCTTCTTCTTATTCTTCTATGTTGGCAAGAGTTTTTTCAGAGACCACTCTCTTTCAGAAGCTGATTCTTGAACTAATAAACTTGGTTTCTTTGTCTTCAATCGCTTTTGCCATCGGTTTTTTGTGTCTCTCATCGAGTCGCTAGATACAAGGCGAAAAGCGCCTTCTCCATATGGCGACCATTAATTTCTTAAACTCATACATTATTCATAAGCTAGCAAGACTAACGACCCTTTCCATATTTAAGTGGGCGTTATTTGGAATCTATTGCAAATTGCAACTGAGCTCTGCATCAGTGCCTGGTTCTGTCCTATCCTCTCGTTCTCTGTGTTCAGTTCTTCAGTAGGGAAGTTATCTTTAGCTAACAAGACACACATACAATTGTCAGACATAAAATTAATACACGTTTTGGAAATTTCAGCTTGGGATTTCAGAGTTTCTGAGCTGTCTGAAACTTAGGCATGTGAGGCTGAGGCCTGTTGGCAAGTTCTCTGCTCAGGTTATAAAGACTAAATTCAACTGATATTATAAACATTATTCGAAAAAAATAGAACAAACAAGTACAAAAAACATTAGAAATGTAATGCAAACATAGGAATGGCCAAATCGTAAAAAAGTGAGCAAACAAGATAGGAATGGTTGTTAGATTGAGCGAGTTCGTTCCTGTGTCTACAATGTCATTGAGCTTAGTAGGGATATGAACATAAGGTGACACAGTGAAATGAACTCACTCAATCTAACAACCATTCCTATCTTGTTTGCTCACTTTTGTACGATTTGGCCATTCCTATGTTTGCATTACATTTCTAATGTTTTTTGTACTTGTCATAACATATAGAATAGCAAGTAAATTTTATGATACAACTCCTGCCTTCAAATGACTGAGATGTGTGTTTCACTTCAGTATCAAGCAGGCTACACAACCGTGTCAGTGACCACCGGCTAAGCAGCCCACCGCTGTCTGGCTTGCCAGACTACTAACTTCACACACCAACTCAAATTTAATTTGTAGAATTATGGAAAAATGAGAACAAACAAGTTAAAAAAACATTGGAAATTTAATGAGACACAGGAATGGCTAAATCGTAAAAAGAACGCAAACAAGATGGACCGAATGGCTGTTAGAGTGTGTAAGGAATTTTTCCTGTGGGCAAAATAAGAGATTCAATAAGGAGATTGTTAAATGCAGCCCATACAGGAAGAATTCTGCACACACTCTAACAGCCATTCGGTCCATCTTGTTTGCGTTCTTTTTACGATTTAGCCATTCCTGTGTCTCATTACATTTCCAATGTTTTTTTTACTTGTACATAAAGGTTTGGGCAAAATTGCTAAAATATCACTGTGGCAACCTACCTGCCAGACAGACAAACTACAGTACTGTGGTATGCATTGGTTGTGGAATCGTGCTTGGCATCGGTCATAACCCACTGTGACAAAAGTAATAACATCTTGTCAGACCAATAATTGACACTGAAATAAACAAGAAAATATACCTCTCCGTTAATGGGGTATTCTGGGGTGCTCTTGACACTATCCACAGCCTTCTGCATTGAAGCTTCAGCACACTCCCGCACAGAGTCCATATAGTGCCGAGATTTGTACACTGTTTTGTGTTGTTTTTTTAAAAAAAAATTAAAAATTGTATATATATATTATATATTATACATGGCAGGATAAAGACAACAACTACATATAAAGCACGTACTCTTACGAATGAACCAGTGCCCTGCGCAACCCATCTGTGAAAGCTTCCGAAACTACAGATACTGAGCTGGGAGCATTCCCGCACAAGTGAAGGAGTGTACTAACCTGTAAATATACACGTATTGATAATCACTAAAACATTCAAGGATTTGGACTTACTTCTGGTTGACCAGATAATGACCTCCGATGACTTGAGAACTGGCCCAGGTTCGAACGTGACGTGCATTCCGTGAACACAGGAACTGTGCACGGACCACATGACCAACCTAAGGATATACATGCAATCCAGGGCCCATTATAATAACATACATCAGGCAGACAATTAGTTACAAAACACACTTGTTTGGCAGACTCAAGCTTCCAACGACCAGAGCAAGCACAGGGCTGAGACAGACCAACACAGAGGTCTTCGAACGTTTTAGCCTCCATCACAAAGAGTCTCTGGTCTCCCTCACATGCTTCAGCCTCGGTAGGAAATCCTTTTAAAAATTATCTCTAATTTATAGTGTTTCACAAAATAATATACATCTTAGCAGACCAATACTGACCTGAGTTTCTCAAAAATGAGGGACGCTTGGCACTTGATTCACTAATGATGCTTTGTTTGTCAGCAAGGTCATCATAAGCTCGTAATTATTGAGTGTCTGCGAGCCAGTTGGAGTCAGCAGGTCTCTAGCAGCACTCAGCCTTCCACAAAAAGCATTCTTCTCAGCTTCACTCGAAAAAATTTACGTCAATATGGAAGCGAACTCGTTTCTTTCTAGAAGTTGCCATTTTGATCGTTCAAAACCGACGCAGAAGGGGTACTCGCGATGTTTGTGCAAGGTTCTGCATATCAGAAACTCAGAGCGCTAACTACTATGAATAACAGAGACTACTATTTGAATTTGAAATCGCGCAGAGGCGCCATTTTGTTGAATGTCGCGAAAAATCGTGCCCGGCAACACCCTTTTATACTCCGCCTCCTCGTTTAATGTGCATGTGCAATAAATGCCATGTGCACTGGATAGATAATGACCTTTGAACTCTACTTACAAGAAGATTGCTACTCAGGTGCATTAAGGCACGAAGTTGTCAAGTAACTGAAAATAAACACTACATAAAGACTTTGGCAAGTATTGCTTTGTATTGTGCACGCCAAGATATTGCCTTGAGAGGCCATCGTGAAACTGTTTCAGAAAGTAATAGAGGAAATTTCCTTGAACTCCTTGAATTGATTGCTAAGCATGATAGTGTTGTTGCAAACAAACTTCGTACATGTCCTAGAAATGCTACATACACCAGTCCTGGTATCCAAAACTTGCTTCTCAATTATCCTTGGAAACATGGTCAGACAACAAATTTGTAGTGCTGTAAAAGAGGCAGGTGTTTATTCCATTTTATGCGATGAGACTAAGGAGAAGGAGCAGCTCTCATTGGTTCTAAGGTACGTTGACAAGGATGGAGTAATACAAGAACATTTTTTGACTTATGTGGAGGTTAAGGGTCTTGACGCAAAGAGTTTAACTGACTATATTGTAAGTACTCTGCCTTGATCTACAAGCCATTGTGTCCCAAGGATACGATGGGGCGTCTGTTATGAGTGGTCAGTGCTCAGGTGTGCAGGCACGTCTGAAAGAATTTGCCCCTTATGCAACACTGCTACGACCATACATTAAACCTTGTTCTTGTGGACTGTGCCAAAACAGTATCCAATGCAGCTGAATTTTTCTGCCTAACTGAATGTTTGTATGTGTTTATTTCTACTACTAAAGCACATTCCATTTTCATGAGTAAACAGCAGGAGTTACACCCCCCACAACAGCCTTTGCAGCTTCAGAGGTTATCCGATACAAGGTGGTCATGTAGATATAGAGCTGTTAATGCTCTCTGTCAAACATTTGATGCTCTTCTTGCCACTCTTCAAGACATAAGTGAGGGCACTGATCACTCTAAGGCAGTGGAAACCAGAGGTCTTCTTCATCGTTTCCACTTCATTGTATCCTTAATTACATTTGATAGGATACTTTCATGTACGAAATCTCTCTCCGACCAATTACAAAGTGTGCAGATTGATTTGTCTTCAGCAGCTGAGTTAGTCAAGGCCACACAATGTGTAATTAAAGAGTATCGAACTGATGATTTTTGGGATAAAGTCTATCAGTATGCCAAAGAAATTGCAGAGCATCATGGTATAACTGTTGTATCTGCTCATCAGTCAAGAAGAAATTGTCCCAAACGCTTCGATGAGTGTGTAATCCTAGACATAGGGATGCCTTAGATACAAGTAAGAATTACAAAACCACTCTTTTCTTCCCTGTATTGGATGTGATTTTGGCTGAGTTGAGTCGCTGTTTTGATGAAAAGAACTTGGATCTGATGTATGCTATCCACCCTAAATCTGCTCATTTTCGAAGTATTTCCAAAATGCAGGCACTTATTGATACATACAATTTACGGAAAGATGCACTTTGTGTAGAAACAACCTTAGCAAAACAAACAGTACAGAACAAAGATCTTAACAGTATCAATGATGTATATGTTGGATTGACTCCTCTGGCCAGTGCTTTTCCAGAACTAGTTAAGTTGTTAAGAATAGCTTTGACTATTGCAGTCAACACAGCACAGTGTGAAAGAACATTCTCTACTTTAAAAAGAGTGAAATCGTATCTGCGTTCAACTATGGGTGAGCAAAGACTTTCAGATCTTGCTGTTTTGTCAGTTGAAAGGGAACTTTCTAGTGCTCTGTCCTTAGATGATGTTGTCACTGAGTTTTATGGTGTAGATCGTAATAGGAGAATTTTGTTGTCTTGATTATTGTACTGTACATTATATAATTATTTTTAATTCAACCTGGATTTATTAAGCTTATTACATTTTACAATAATATATAAGTTGAAGAGGGAATGCATGTGTGAAAGCGATAATTATTAGATTAGCTAGAATGTAATTCAGATTGCACCAGAATTCATCTCAATGTATGCAAATATCAAAATTTTGGTGGAGCATGCATGCCCCCAGACCCTCCCTAGAGATGCCGCTAATGCGCGACGCGGCATGCCGCCTACAGACGGACGGCAGCATTGGTGCCCTACTACTTCTTCCAGTCTAGATACTCCACTGTTTATAGAACTACCTGGAAATATGGTCGCAGGAATATATTTGGAGAGAAACATGCCAATTTCTAAATATTGCACACCTAATTATATATGCGTATTGATTATATCTTAGAAACAATTAATGGGTACCCAAATTTCCAGGCAGATCTGATATCTTATTGTTGAGATCTACTTGTAAGCAAAAAATTGGACCCATACAATGAGTGTTAGCATTCAGCATTTTCAAAGTATGTATTTTCTAGTGTAGCCAAGCCCAAATTAATTTTCTGACTTTCATTTTCACAATTTACATCAAGTACATTGAAAATACAATGACTACTTTGGTTGTCTAACTACAAAGTATAGTCAAAACACGAAAGGGTTTGTATCATATGTACGGTAGTACATATAGTAGGAATGGGCCGACTGTCCCATAGACACCATACAAAATGCTGGCCACTATAAAAATCTAGTCAAACAAAATTAAACCTTCAAAGTTGCTCAGAGGCACTTACTGACAGATTACCAATGGCCTAAAACTCACAAAAACTTTCCTCAGCACTAGTAACGGGCGCTAATGGGAAGCCACAATAGTGCCATTTTTGTTCTCTAACGTACGTACGTACGTACGTACTTCCTAACTGACTTACTTGAAAACGATTTCCAGAGAACCAGAATGTGTTGAGCCAACTTTGACAGCACAAAGTAAGTTCCTTTTATGGGAAGTATATTCCTTTATGCTTGTTTCAACTTCAAATAGGCCTAAACAAAAACTAGAAAGCTTTGAAACTTAGTGTATAAATTGACGTACTTCAATGCAGCCATCTTTGTGTGTAGAGTTCAAAGGTCACTATCCACGTGGTATTATTATGCACATGCGCATTAGCTTACTCCAGCATAATGTAGACTAGCTGCTACTTAAGCTTTTTGTAGGGACTGGGAATGTCTCAATTTCGGCACATGACTACTTCATTTTTTATGCCCAACTCTTGGCCGGTAGTCCAGTTTAAGTTGCCTATCTTGTTATGGTTTACTCCACTGCTAAGCCAACTGATTAGATTGAACCAATGAAGCTATGGTATACTATATGACACTGAGGATCCATATTAGGGATCAAGAATAAATCAAAAATGAAGTAGTCATGTGCCGAAATTGAGACATTCCTTGTTCCAATGTTTTTTATTGCACTACACTGCATATTTTTTTTAATAATTTTTACTACTTGTATAATTAGTGCCTTAACTTTTTGAGGCATCCTTAACTACACTGAGGGCAGTGACTAACAGCAGCAGCAGCAGCAGCAGCAGTAAATCGTTGCGGCAGTGAGCCTGATTCTAAATAATGCACACTAAATTAGTAGGCGTGGCCTCGAAGCTAAGTGCTAAAAGAAGCACAAAAGCCTCAAATCTCAGCAACAACAGCGTTTTGGACAGAAAAACTTGTAATTCTACAAGATCATTCACATTTATGAACGTAAGTACCATCGCTTTTGTGGCTAGAGCTGTCTTTCTTGAGATTTCGATTGAACAGACAGATAGACAAAACGACTAACATAACCCTCTGCATGTGCTACGCACGCGCCGAGGCTTAATTATGTTGATTGTATTATGCTATTTGGGTATGCAGTCATGCACCTTTTGATACACAATGCTATTTGGGTATACATACACTTTCAATACACTATACATTATTTAGGTATAGGCTATTTGGGTACACAGTGATGAACCTTTTGATACACAGTATGCTATTTAGGAACATTTGCACTATTAGTATGAAGTTGGCGTTTAGTTTGGCTAATGGTTCTTCAGCCACAGTATAAATTTTGAGTGCTAAGAAACAGATGTGACAAGTAGTCATCCTATACTAACTGTGCATGCGCAGTTAAGACATGTAGGCAGTCCAAATAATTTATATCACTACTATTACTAATTATGTGCTGGTGATGAGGGGGGAAGGGGGCTTCACGCAATTGATACACTGTCTAAAGGAAAAACTACATGTACGGTTAAACTAAATTATTAATAGCTGTCAATGACATTCTCGGATGATTTTAAGTAGTGGTCTGCTCCATACTAGCATTCCCACTGTCTGCATGCTTCAGAATACTCTGTCAGCTCTGCTCAAGTAGCGCAAGAAATCCTCCGTCCACAATGGAGTGATTGAAGTCACAAACAACAACGATATAGGCCTATATGTAGTTAGCAAACTGGGCGCTACTTGTTTTTGGATAAGTTTTACTACTCCAAAACGGAAAGCAGCAAATCTTGTGCAAACTAACTAGAACTGAAACGTTGAGTGTAACTGGAGTGCAAGTGACAAGTGTTTTGACTCCAGCTGCTTTTGTGGTTAATTATAAGTTCAGAGTTCAGTTATTTCTACTACTACTACTACTACTACTAATTTGGAGCCAAGCTAGTTCAGTTATTTCTACTACTACTACTACTACTACTAATTTGAAGCCAAGCTATTTGCTGTATTATTTAGTTATTTAGCTTGTTTCGAAAATTATGATCATTCTCTCGGAAACAATATGGAAATTAGCTATAGGCCATCCATTAATTTTTGCCTAAGGAAGGGAAATATGGCTTTTATTACCCCAAATCCAATAGATTAGATTATTAAGATTGTAGCATATAAAAATCCAAGGTGCTTAGATGTTGCAATCCTGTTTACTGATGATGATTTCACTGATGATGCATGCAGTGAATCAGATATTGATGTGACAGTCGGCAGACCATAATTATACTTTTGTATTGCTGAGTTATGTTATTATATATAATACTATCCGAATTTTGCCTGCACTGTATTAAGAATCGGTAGCATTGACTACAATGTATAGCTTTAGTTTACGCAGCTGCATGGCTCTCTAGCCACAGCCCATCATATATATTTCATTCTCGTTTTTAATTTCTTTCACTTTGCTAAACAAAATTTTGCCATGCAACACACAGGAATTAATAATTCACCATGTAATGTTAGCATCCTTTCCATTTTGTTTGCTTCCTTTTTACGATTTGGCCAGTCCTGTGTCTCAATACATTTCCAATGTTTTTTATACTTGTTTGTGTTGTTTTTTTTGCCCTTGTCCGGGGATCCAATGTCTTTTGCTAATACCATATTGTTTTCCATCTAGATTCATAGGCTAATAGTCACATGTACAGTTTGGTCTGGACCGCGCAAAGAAATCAACAATGTCATAATAGTACAAGAATGCAGTAACTCATT
>CAXIPT010000167.1:0-15944 GCA_964030475.1 Tethya wilhelma
CCCTTTACAGCCGGATGACGAGTATACTCGTCATCTATTGCATGCACGCGAAATACGGATGACGAGTGTACTCGTCATTGTAGGTTTAGCGCGCGCCTCTGGGCAACGTGCAATAGCAGTGAACTTTAAACTCGGTGTGCATTTAGGTAAGGTACTGCTCTAGTAAAATACCAAGTTTGAGTTGGAACCCATAAGTAGGTGTGGCGTTACGAGGTCATGAACCACGAGGGGAATCTCTTAGTTCACCGGGTTTGAAACGATGACGTCATTTTGTAATTACGTAATTTGATCAATCACTTACGCGCGCGCTTGCAAACTAACATTGCACTTGCATGTTGGAGTGTATAGATTTCTCACAATTATAAATATTGCAAACCACACATGTAATATTAAAAGTACAATAATTACAATAATCATTAACATTAAAACAGGACTTGGAAACATTAATTAAGCTAAGAGTCTTAGGAAAGAAAAGTAGTAAAATCTGGAGGCCAAGTGTCGGTCTGTATCATTGCTTGAAGAACAGGTACAGGGACAGCCGGAACACTTAATCCAGGTGGAACTTGTAATTTTCCATTAATAAGACCTGTTGCAAAGGTATGTGCACTCATCTTTGTGAGTGTCTTTGAAGCTGATGATGAAGAAACTGATACAGTGTCATCAGTTTTTGGTTTCTTTGCAAGTTTTGTACCTGTAGCAATGCAATTAAATCACCATAATAATGAATATTGTAGGATACAAGATTCAACTTTACATACACTTTCGCTTGATGCAACATTGTTTCCTTGTACCAGGACCACCAAATTTTGGTTTGTCCTTACAATTGACACAGGAACCACAGTCATCTTCCTCTACACAGCCCTGACAGTCACCGCACCTACTTCTCTTTCTGTTACCTATATTAAGTGGGAGTTAAAAAGTATACATGCAAGTATATCATATTAGCATTGTTCTATCTGTGACATTACACACAGGTCATAGTTCTTCACCTGATTTTGATACTGAAGTTGACTCTTTAGGCTCCTTGGTCTTTTGCTCTTTGGTTTTGATATCCTACAAAATTATAATAATTTTTATTCTTTTTAATAATTATTTGAACAAGGAATGCATGCATGATGGTGCATAGGGAATGTCACACAATATCATGTCACACTATAGATTCTACCGTTCTTAAGCGGTCAGCTTTTGCACCAACTCTCTTGCGAACAAGTGAAAAAAACATTGGAAATGTAATGAGACATAGGAATGGCCAAATCGCAAAAAAGAAAGCAAACAAGATGGAATGGCTGTTTGAGTATGTGCAGAATCATTCCTGTGTGGGCTGCATGTAGTAATCTNAATAAGTAAGTGTAGCTGTAACACATAATAGGACATTCAGCTAGTAAGTCTCTTCTGTTTCTTTCTGAGAAGTGTCTGATTATATGTTGTGTCTGACTATTGATGCTTGACTCTACCATGCAAACATTTTTTTAGCATTTTTGCTCACCGAATAACATGGCAATGGGACAACCTTCCTTCTACTTACTTGCAGAGTGCATTCCTCTCCACCGATAATCAAGCTCTTTGTGAATTCTTTCAGGCACAATCTAGTGATCATCCAGATGGTACTACATGTGATGAACAGCAGTTACTACATCCATTGGATGACAGCAGTATAACTCTTACAGACAAGTTGCCAAAACCTGTGAGTACATGCATTTTATAATAATATATATAGTATCGATGATCATGCATTAGTTATGTCAGAAGTATTGTTACACATGTATATTAATTTTATATAATTATATAGGTACACAGTGTGTCTCTGAAAAATGCAGGAGAACGAGCAAGAATATCACTTAAATCGATTGAGTCATTAACGTACATGTGCTCAGAGGCTGAAAAGCTAGTTAAGTTGGATTCTGAACTCAAGAAGTTGCTACAGAACTTTAAATCAGAGCTACCACAGGAAGAACAACTGGTTGTTCGACCTCAGGTTATTTCTCGAGCTTTGAGTATGAAAAGAAAGTATGCACGTATAAAGTCAAGAAATTGTTTCAGTAGTCAACTGCCAAAGCCCACTGTAAAAGGTAGAAAGAAGGCTGCTTCAAGTATTCGCAAGAGAGTTGGTGCAAAAGCTGACCGCTTAAGAAAGGTAGAATCTATAGTGTGACATGACATTGTGTGACATTCCCTATGCACCATCATGCATGCATTCCTTGTTCATATAATTATTAAAAAGAATAAAAATTATTATAATTTTGTAGGATATCAAAACCAAAGAGCAAAAGACCAAGGAGCCTAAAGAGTCAACTTCAGTATCAAAATCAGGTGAAGAACTATGACCTGTGTGTAATGTCACAGATAGAACAATGCTAATATGATAATATTATATATACTTGCATGTATACTTTTTAACTCCCACTTGATATAGGTAACAGAAAGAGAAGTAGGTGCGGTGACTGTCAGGGCTGTGTAGAGGAAGATGACTGTGATTCCTGTGTCAATTGTAAGGACAAACCAAAATTTGGTGGTCCTGGTACAAGGAAACAATGTTGCATCAAGCGAAAGTGTATGTAAAGTTGAATCTTGTATCCTACAATAATCATTATTATGGTGATTTAATTGCATTGCTACAGGTACAAAACTTGCAAAGAAACCAAAAACTGATTACACTGTATCAGTTTCTTCATCATCAGCTTCAAAGACACTCACAAAGATGAGTGCACGTACCTTTGCAACAGGTCTTATTAATGGAACATTACAAGTTCCACCTGGATTAAGTGTTCCGGCTGTCCCTGTACCTGTTCTTCAAGCAATGATACAGACCGACACTTGGCCTCCAGATTTTACTACTTTTCTTTCCTAAGTCTCTTAGTTTAATTAATGTTTCCAAGTCCTGTTTTAATGTTAATGATTATTGTAATTGTTGTACTTTTAATATTACATGTGTGGTTTGCAATATTTATAATTGTGAGAAATCTATACACTCCAACATGCAAGTGCAATGTTAGTTTGCAAGCGCGCGCGCTTAAGTGATCGATCGAATTACGTAATTACAAAATGACGTCATCGTTTCAAACCCGGTGAACTAAGAGATTCCCGTTATTAATTGTGTGGCCGACGCAACTCTTGTTTCGTGCGGTTAACAGCAACTTTCGGACAGCAACTATAAATCGCAGGTGTGTTAGCGCTAGGGCTATAATACTAATAGTACACATACCTAAGACATTATAGTTTGCAAATATAAAATCTGGGCCGGAAAACTCTTCATACTACG
The DNA here is from genome assembly GCA_964030475.1 of Tethya wilhelma. Classification (NCBI taxonomy): domain Eukaryota; kingdom Metazoa; phylum Porifera; class Demospongiae; order Tethyida; family Tethyidae; genus Tethya; species Tethya wilhelma. The sequence goes on from CAXIPT010000167.1 coordinate 3,260, forward strand.
ACAGGCCGAAGGGTTGTTTAAGCGCGATTTGGAAATCAATAAATCGGTCGCATTTACAAGCTACAAACATTCCTGTGAATGCTATTTCTTGAACAATTGAGAGCAGTAGAGATATATAGACATTATATTGAAGTCTAAAACTGTCAGAGTTACAATTTGAAGTTGGCCCAAGCAGTGTTTACAGTCTAAGTGTCCGTCCGAAGACCGGCGTCGCGATCTATCAAGGCTATCTAGCTCGATTGGGGATCATTTTCTCTCACGTGACCAGTGACCACACGTCTACTTTTAAAAAAAGGGGATCATGTAGGATATCCGACTCCCTCGCGTATTCAAAAGGGGGCGTGGCCACGAGTCACGTGGTGACACGCCTACCAATTAAAGGTCCACGTGGTGGCAAGTCAAGTTATTTTGTTTTGCACAAAAGTTTTCCTGGCAACAAGTTATATCAACATCATGGCAAGACAAGCAAGGACTAGGATCAAGATAAAGATAAACGTGAGAACAAAACTACAACAACAGATTTAGGGCTTAACAAATTTTACATTACTAACTAACAGCAGTAGTAATTCAAAGTGTACTAAGAATACATTATTAAAATTTTAATATTATTTTACACAGGATATTGGGTTGCAATGTCACTTATAATATTGTTAAAGAGTTGAGTGGCAGTGGTACCAAACCTTTCCCTGTACATGAACTCATCCAAGTAACTGGGGACTTGATGCTCATGACAGCCACGCATTCGTTTCAACTTTATCTTGACCCGATTCCAATACGACTCTACATTCTGGGTATGGACTCCGGTTGTAGGATTTACAAATTGAATGGAATGGTTTACCACTCCATGGCTACTCACATTTGGGAGACTCGATACTCGATTATAGGCAGCCCATTCATCTGACCACACAATTGAGCCATTTGCAACATGTTGCCTAATGATAGGAAGCAGTGTTGCAGCATCCCTACGTTGGACTATCTCCATGTAGCCCTGGGCTGGAGTCACAGATGTATCCACCAATCCAAACACCCAGATTTCGGTACGAGGTGGACGTCCTCTGTGACTCTGTATTAATTTTAGTTGTTGCAATTATGTAAATAATTATTATCAGTGTTAACTTGTAACTAACCTTAGGTTTATGGATAAACTGACTCGTCAATTTGCACCACCTTTCCTGGACCACCTACCTGGATGTTCATCCCTAATAGTTTCGTGCTGCACACTTCTCTTAGCCACTGATAAACATCAATAGCAGTATCCCTACCTACCTCGGCTTCCTGTGCTGCACTACTGACAGGGTAATCTCGGACCCACCAATACAAAAGTATCATCCACTTCTGCAGAGTTAACTTACTCTTACTGAAGAAGCTGCCTACTCTCAGTGACTTGATTGTCTTTCAAGAGCTGCAACGAAATATCAGGCCATCTGATATATCTGTCTTCTTCTTCAGATCCATCGGAGTGCTGCAGCTTCTACAAGTATAGCTATCTGCTAACAGGTGCATATTTTTGTTGCAGATAGCTCACCAGATCACTAGTGGAACCAAAGATAACTGGACCTATTTGCAGGATGGACAAGTTGGCCATGTTTGCTTCTTCCCGCGTTTTACTGCCAAAATGTTTAAATCAATTTTAAAATTAATTATAATTTATACTAATTAACCATAATTGGTAGGCGTGTCACCACGTGACTCGTGGCCACGCCCCCTTTTGAATACGCCGCGAGGGAGTCGGATATCCTACATGATCCAATTTGTGTTTTGTGTGTTTTTGTGTTCTAGTTCTAGTGACTGTGGGTGGTTAATTTGTGGATGTGTTATAGTGTTCAGCAATCAGAGCGGGTGGTTAATTAGCTAATTAGCCTGTAAGTCAAGTGCCCTTGTTCAGGTAGTTATGTATAGACCCATTTTGCACGTACTGCTCAAAAAATAAAATTACAAAAATTTACGGAGATAAGCCCCCAGGCAAAACCTTCTTGCATTTTCTTGGCAAGATCTTGGAGTACAGTTATCTTACTTCTTACCATGATCTTGTAAGATTTTGCAAGTTTCTTGTCAATTTCTTGCATCTTGCAAGAGATTTGGCCGTTATCTTACATTATCTTATTGTTTCTTGCAGGATTTTGTTGCAAGATGTCTTTTCAGTCTCCCCAAGATCTTGCCACAAAAGTTTTCTTACAAGATTTAAGCAAGATTATTAGTAAGACTAATGCAAGAATAGTTATGTAAGATTTGTGCAAGACTTTGTCAAGATTTGTTCAAAAGATATTACGTAATATTGCATCATTAATAATTCATGAACGCATGCACCCCATCAAACCCCGCCCCTACTGTCAAGTCACGTTTATAATTTATATAAATATTAATCATACTGGACAAGAGCATGCAGAACTACTGGAAAACTCTTAGCGTTGTAAAGTAGGTTTACAGTTGTAATAGTTATATGATAGTGTGTTTATTAGTCTATAATTTGTTGCATATCTAGTTCATCAGTGATGGTCTCCGTGTCAGTCTGACACACATAGAGAGGGGTTGTCCCTTCTAGTGTCGGTGCACTTTTGAGTCATCTTTCTTTGCACCTGGGTGCTGAAAGCCCCCTCTCCAAAGTGTTTCTCGAGTTTAGCTGCAACAAGAAGATAATATAGTGGTCAGTTAGCTAATATTATAATTGTACTCTGTATGTGCATAAATATCAGACTCTAATTAAAGTGCCCCCTAAGTTTGGATGTGTGTTTTTGTAAAGGTCAAAATTGCTTTTCGAGTTGTGGGGCATTGCGCATTAGAGATAAACTTGAAAATTACACGTTTGAGATGCCATGAGCTATATATAGTTCACTGGAAAAAAAGGTGTGGTGGATGAAATTCCCTGTGTGTGCACGGAAAGCAACATAGCTTCACACAGAGAGTGTTACCAGCATACAACCTTTTTTACAGTAAGGCACATATTTGAAAGGGGGCCTTAATTAGTCTAAGAGTCTTATGGTACACTTATCCCCTGAATACTATTATATGATTCAAAGTTGAAATCGACAACCTCGGTCAGTAATGGTCAACGATTAATATTAATGTTTCTCCTGTACATGTACTGGCTTATATAATTGAGTGTGGAAAGCATAATTCTGGTGGCTATAGTAATCTTATAGTGGGAAGTTTGTAGACTTTCAACTAATGGCCAGAGAGCTATTGAAATGTAGCCTGACAATTAAATGATTATCATCATTAGGCTTGCCAAGCATTGCCAGAAATTGCAATACAAATAGAGGACATGTACGGAACGCCCACATACATGAATATATGAATATCATTAAATCCAGAATTTTTCAAATTATCCAGAAGCGCTTGTGAAGACACACTCCAGACAGCCAGAAGTGACTACTAAGGACACAAAACTCTTCTTCTTGGAGCCAGAAAGCTAAATAGAGAGATTTCTAAGCGATCTGTAATTTTAGCGAAACTGCTGAATCAGCAATATTGTGTGATGACGTAATTTATGATGATGTCATAATAGCAGTTTAGTATAGTACTTTAAACTTGCCTGGAATATTCTGAGATGGGCAAGCGTGACCTTCAAGACTATTTTTGTGAAGTTTAACCCTCTGTCGGTCAATTGCAAGCCATACATCTGAAAATTTTTTCACGGTTAGCCTGCAAACGCGGGATGTTTGGAAGAGGTCCGGACCAAAATTAACTAGCACAATACGGAGAGGTCGAGTGGAGTAATAGTTAACAAACTTTTGTTTCTGGAATATTCTGAGAGTAACGGTTAGAGTTGAAAGTTTTTTGCAAGAAGTAACTATTATGTCTAGATGTAAAACCAGGCCATACATTTCAAGAAAGTATTTTGGAAAGGGTTGATTCCAGGTAAGCGCCTATCACTCTAGTACTTAAGAGCGGAAGTAGTATACGGAGAGATTACGTAAAATTATTTTCCGTGTCCGCGTATTTCTGGCAATGGTTTCTGGTGAACTCCCCAAAACTGTTCAAGCTATAAGAGGAGCGACCAGTAACCCTATGATAATATATAATGATACCCCTTCCCATGTACACTAAAGCCTGGTTCACAATATGATGCAGAGACGCACGTAATAGTACATCATATTGGGTGACACAGCCGTGACGCAAAACGTTGACACAGAATTAGAAAAAATTTCTAAGTACACATTTGATACGTTTAGGTGTTGCAATTTTGGCATGCAAATTTTTTTTTTCGTAACGCATCACAACTGGAAATATTGTGAGCTAGGCCTTAATGTGTTTCCTGCTTCCCCAGCTAATTGTGCAGACAAATAAGTACACATTTTAAAAAGTAGCTGCTTAATTTATAGGGTGCTAAAAGTGCTCATTAATTTTTGCAGAGTTTAGCTATGTACACTGTTCTGTTCAGCTTGAATATATTTGTAGTGCCATTCCTGCTGTTACAGTACCCATGCAACACTACCATAGTCACATTAGTGGGAAAAATAGCGTACATGTTATGTATACTGATCGACTTACTCCTGATGAATCCAATCATTTTTGGATTGAGGCGTTTTATGTTGGAGATCCTTCCAGGATCTTTGGAGCTGGTTCTTCCCGTAACATTGCCATTAGCCAGTTCTTTTGTCAAGAAAAGAACGGACATTAGCTTCAGGGCCATTTTCGAAGGGGTTGGCTGCAGCAATGCATTCGCCAATCCGTATCGATCTACTTCCACTCCGTGGATGATTTTGGTTTCGGCCTGTAGAATTACAGTATAATAATTGTGTGTATACTTATAAGCCTTAGGTTTAGTGAAACCTTCACCCCCCACCCCCTTTTTTTTCCTGGTTAGCCTGTATTTTATTGGAGATCTGCTTACCGACTCCTCTTCCTTTTCATCTGTGTGAGGATCTGTGCTGAACATTTCATCTGTAAGGTCTAAAACGAAATATTTTGTTCAGCTTGCAGTAAACTGTGTTCATTGATTGATTGGTCATTGCTCATACCTTGAATATCAACATCATCGACTTGTTTTGATCTCTTAGTATCAGCTGCAGCAAGTAGTACAGGTGTTTTCCCAGACAATATATATAATAACATGATTTGGACATCAATGAAAGTTACTACGAATAATGTGTTTATGTGTGTACCTTCAGACTTGTGTTCAGAAGAAGCTTGTTTACAAGCTGCATATGTCGTACAATATAAGTTAGCACAAATATGCAGGTTGTTTTTGTATCAGTATATAACTTACAGTTAACTTGTCTTGTTAATTCTTGTATGTTTTGCTTGAATTGATAATGTGCAAGAGTTCATACATGTAGATAATAATAATAGACATATTATATCATAGATAAGGAAATTTTCACCGCTATAAATTTTCGCCACTTGACCAAACGTTTTGGTAAAGATCGCCATACTTGATCGAGAGGTTTTAAAACCTCTCGATCATGGAACCCCCTAGCCACACAGGACTATTTTCATCGCCACACTCGTTAAATTTTCATGTGTTTAATTTTTGCCACTAGCGTGCATGGCGAAAATTTCGCAATCTACACTCTACCTTCAGTGTCTTTATTTCATCCTTCATTTTGTCAATCTGCATGTGTAGATATGTGGGATTTTTTCTGTTATATAATAAGTGACATTTTCGCAATTAAGCTATACCTTAAATTCTTTCAACTCTTGTTTGAGGGTGTCCAATTCCCTTTTTAAAAAAAAAGTACTTGGTCCCTGCAAGTGTTATAGTAAGGCACAAAACATTATGCACAAGGAATTTGTAGTATTTAAACGTACCAAGCCTAGGTTCATCTTGATGTTATCTAGTTCTGTTATATTTTTTTGTCTTCTTACTTCTAGATCACTGTTACTGTTCTGTATGTGTATACACATATATAGGTGCACACACACACACACACACACACACACACACACACACACACACACACATGTAGACTGTTATACTGGCTTAAAGGCGCAGTCGCACAGAAGTAATTTCGGCGCCAATTTTTTTGAATTCCTGACCCAAAAATCAAAAACTCAATCTGATTGGTTGAAATACGTCATCGGAATGTAACTAAATCGCACAGTTACGTAGAATCGCAGATTATTTGTCGCCGTGTTTGCGATCGAGAACGCGCAGATGAAAACTGGAGCTGCTAAGAAAAAAAGTACCTAGGTAAGCCTATATAAACTAGCGAAGAGTAATACTTGAGCTTTTCATGAGCATTGGCTGAATTTGAAGAGCGTCAGGGAGACTCATGCTGGCCTTGGTCTATATTCTGCGCGCGGGAATTACGTGCAAAATACGGCTTCATTACGTCATGTAAGTTCAAATACATCCGGGTCCGTGCGACTGCGCCTTTAATTATCTCATGCAGGAGAAAATGTCGGTATTATTGTAACATGATAGTGCAGTTATACATGTACATCTCACAAAAATCATTATTGCTTATTACGCAGTCACTGTTACAGTAGTAGAATCAGTATGGAGTGTCACTGTGACTCTTTTCATAGTAAAAATTCAAAGGAGTCAAGTAATGTGTACACAGCTAAAAGAAACATATAATATTATGTACAAACCTGTTTAGAACTCCCTACAGTTACTCTGGGTCCTTCTGGTTTGGTTTTAGCTTTCTGAAAAGTAAATGAATATCATGTATAGGGCATTATGTCATGTTATATATGTAGTTTTGTCATCAGCTACTACCCTTGATCCATGGTCCCCTGGGGTTTTTTGAAAAAAATCATAATAGAGGGCCTGGTCACCAATCTCACTTGTCTGATTGACACAAACCCGGGAAAGGCGTGTACTCTACCATACTTTGTACATGAGATTGGCAACCAGTCTCTCCCTTTTCCTTCCATGTTATCTGACAGAGGGGAGCCTGTGCATGGGAATGAGGCTAATCAAGTATTGCATGTTTGATATTACCCCATATCAGCATACCAAGTGTGGTTAACCAAAGTTTTATTATTTACACAGATCACAATCCAAATTCTCCTAAGGTATAAATGTTATGGGCACCACACACAGCTCATCTGCAGAAGTTGAAACACTAAAATGTTTGATGAGAAAATTTTCCCACTATATGGTGTTTTGTGTGCATGATACTCAAGCATTATATTGCACATATAATGACATTGTACGTATATGTATACGCTCAGGTATTGTGATATGTTTACCGTTTTCTTTTTTGATTTAGTTTGCTTTCCTTCCTTACTGCAGCTATCACTATTCTCTGTCAGAATCTAAATGGAAGCAATGTATGAGGTAAGCCAAGTGAATACCAGAATTATGCTATTACATGAATCATAGACAAAAAGGGTTTTATGTTTCTTAGTAATTATTATGTTCTCCCCCCCCCCCATTCCCCTGGCAATGGTTTGTACTGTTTTACTTATGGCAAACAGCCTTAGCATTTGGCTCTTCCCTTAGGCAGGTTCTAGGCAGAATACTGCCATAAATCCTTGAAACTAGTTTATAACCCTTGCTTACTTCACTTCTGAAATTTACATGATTAAATATGACATTGTGTTTGTGTTTCTTTTCTTTGTGTGTCTTATCAAACACATCTTGTAATGTAGAGTGTATCTTGTCTTGTATGCACATGTTTCACACATGGTTTGGTGCTGTTCACATGCATCATGAATTTATGTATTTTACCATGCACACATCACATGTCACGCATTGTATACCCTATAACCAGTCACTTTCAGTTGTAGTTGACTCCTTTGTTCAGTTTGATTTGGTTCAAAAAGTATAGAGAAAGTTATTAAGTGTAGCTATAGGTATTTTATAACCCCCTCTGAAACTTGATCTAAACCAGCACTATCCTCTACGTATACAATGAGAGTGTTAGTGCAGTACTTTATATTAGTTATTGTACCTCGACATCTTGTTGAAGATTTTCTTCCTGCCACCTTCTCCTTTCCTTTTCTTGCAGTTTTTTTTGCTCTTTAGAACGGTTTCTGATTCTTGACGTTGCAGACTACAGTATTGCAAAGAGCGTATAACAATCACATGTTCATTCAGTGACACACACACACACACCGTGACAGTAGTGCACACACACACACATATACACGTACACATACACGCACACACATGCACACACGCATACACACACACACACACACACACACACACACACACACACATACGCACACACACACATACACCGTGGCACAGTACATATGATGTCATTGCACTGTCACACTCTATTGTAGCTCAGTTGAATTCGTTGGGACAAATGACCAGGAAAGAATGTTGTGTGATTTTTCATGTACATGTACACAAATGCGCACACAGTGACACATGCATATGCTCAGTAACTGACATTTTTGGTTGTTTTTTTCTTTGTTATTATCTGTAAAGGATAATTATAATTATGAATAGGTATTATATGCATCAAGTTAAATTATAATACCTTCCTCTTCTTTGCAGGTGGCTCGTCATCTTCAGATTGCTCACTTAATGAGTGATCAGTGTCGCTCGCTGTATCCAGGACCTCATCATCCTCAGGGATGAGGATGTCAGATAACACCTGATGTCTGGTAGTAAATGCTGTCCATGCTTGTATGTGGAGCTCTTCTCCTTCTTCCAGCTCCTTCCTTGATGCTAAACAGACAATGTGTATACATACCCAGACAAAATTATGTATGAACATTGTATTTGCTTTCTGTTGTGTAGCTATCATAATCAGATTCCCACTCATTTTTAGTATTGTATAGTACATGACATGATTTGAAAACATATTTGCTCATAAGTAACTACACGATTTTTTTGTACAACTTAGTAGTGTGTACCAATAGAATCATTTACTAACCAGCAAATTCAAGGAGTTCACCATTGTATGTATGCCTTTTCCACTTAACATTTCTTTCTTCTCCAATTTTAAGTGGTCTCTTTCCTTCAATGTCCTTTTCTTGAACAATACTCCATGTCAATTCATCTACAGAAATAGCCTCACCGCTATCATTTTGGCCAGTCCATGCTATCAAAGCGAACTTTGCCATACTAACTGATGTACCCGCGGCGACTACAAAAATAGTAAACACGCACTTAAGACATTGTAGTACAAGTATTGCAAAGTGGATAGTATGTAAACAACACTGTTACACACTTACTCTAAGTACGTAAGTATGCACACCTCGTTTGTACTCACTTCAGTGGCCACAACTCTCAATTCAAGTACGTTTAGCCGAATACTTGCCGAGACAGCTGCATGAAAAATTCTGGAAGGTTCACTTTGTGTTCATGTGCGCATGCGTAGTAGTAGTAAATATTCATTATTGCCTCCTGCACTGCTGAACGAAGAGATGCTAGCTACGCGAAAAAAGCTAAGCGAGAGGACAACCAGACGATTAAGGACGTCAATTGCAAAGAGACTGAGCACAATCCCAATAGCCGGGACTCGAAAGCAATTGTCACATGTCATTAAAGGTCGCCGTCAACAGCCAGTTCGTGGGCATGAAAGACATGATGCTGATGACTCTGTACTTACATTAACGCCGTCTGAGGATGAAAATGGGGCTGTTATAAATACTGCTGACCCACATGCTCAACTGACTGACTCTAGTTGCAATGAAATGAGTGATTCTGAAGTATCTTTGAGTAGAGATTCAGAGAATGACGTCACTTACATGTCCACTGAGGATATCAATGTACAGAGTCCTGATATCGATCCTTTGGGTATAATTATTGCCATACTAATAATTTTAATCCCTATATATTGTAACATTTAATATTATAGGCACTGATGGAGGAAACATGCCTGCAGCTGATTCTCGTCCTGCTTTTCCTGGAACATATGTGACAGAGCAGCAAGCTACTATTGGTCTGCTTTTGGTTGCAAGCAAGCACAGGTTAACAGATGCTTGTGTGTCAGACTTGACTGATCTTCTGGCACGGTTGCTTCCAAAGCCGAATGTGTTCGCCACCAGTTCTAGAGAACTGCGTAGAAGATATGTTCAGTTTGAGCATGAAACCATCAAGCATCAATGTTGTGGTAACTGCATGAGATTGCTGCCAAGTGATAGTGACAGATGTCTATCACCATCCTGTGAAGTTAGTGAGAAAGAAGCACATGCACCCAACCCATATTTCTTGGAGCTACCGATAGAATTACAACTTAAAGAGCATTTTAAAGGTGGTAAACCAAGTTGATCTTTTGATAATCCATTATAATTTTTTTGTTTATATGCAGATCCTACTTTCATTGATGCTTTGACGTATCGGTTTATGAAATGTCCTAGTGAATCCCAAGGAATTCTCACTGATGTGTATGATGGTTCTGCGTATCAATCTAAAAGTTGTCACACAAGTGAAAACTACCTCACCCTTTCCATCAATTTTGATGGAGCACCTAAATTTAAATCTTCTGGAATGCAGGTCTGGCCAGTGCAAATACTTATTAATGAACTCCCACCAAAGATGAGGTATTTATTCAATTTAATAAACATGTTTACAATAACTAAACACCAGTGATTAGAGCATGAATTTAAAAGACCTCGATTGGCCGTGGGTTCCAATCGACTTTTGTTGTCTATTGATGTTAGTCTATTCACTGCATGCTTCAAAGCTTATAATTATTCCGAGTTGTTATGGGTCCGTGCCGATTCACGGATTTAATTTATTGACTTGGATTCAAATCCCTGTTAAAAAAAGAAGTTCATATGATACATAGTCATGTGTAATGTGTGCAATAATCATGATCTGCATAACAGATTATGCTGATTGTTTACAGCTTGTGCATACCAATAATACTACTATTGATTTGCCCAAAAGATAATAGTACAAGACACCTTATGATTATTCACAAAAATTATTAGATTTGCTAGTGAATATCTAATCCTAGCTGGATTGTGGTGTGGAAAGCAGAAGCCTCCAACGTTTTCATTTTTTGAGCCACTGCTACAAAGACTGAAGCACCTATTCAGTAATGGTAAGTATAGCCTCATGAATATACTTGTATTGTGCTTCAATTAAGTAGGGATTTTGCATTGGTGATATGACTTGTGATGGTTTATTTTAGGTATTGAATTAGCGTTACCTCACGCTCTCAACCCAGTGGTTTACAGTGTCGATCTACTGTTCATAGCATGTGATTTACCAGCAAAAGCAGCATTGCTTAACACCAACCAATACAATGGCCAATATGGTTGTTCTCACTGCCTTCATCCTGGAAAGCAGGCATTTATATGCATGCTTGACATTTAACTATTCTGATTGTCATTTTAATTTTACTAACTGTATACAGGTGAAGAAAGGAAGAGGATCCGTAAAGGTGTTTCCATATGAACATCATAGCCAGCGGAGTCACACGGAACACTTGCAACATGCAAAAGAGGCACTAGAATCAAACACAGTGAGATTTTAGTGGTAGCATTAACTCTTTCAGTGTATACATTATTCTCTTTAAGTACACCTAATATATTCATGCAGAGTCAAGTCATATTGTTATACATACATATAATATTACTATTCAACAGATTGTTAAAGGTGTGAAAGGATTCTCAGCATTCCATACTCTTCAAACATTTGATTCTCTGAACAGTGTACCCGTGGACTACATGCATTGTGTTCTCTTGGGAGTTGTCAAAAAGCTGGTTACGCTATGGTTTGACAAATCAAACAACAAAAATGAGTGGTAAATGTCATATGTGTGCTTATGCTTTAAATTTTATTAAATTGTTAATTAGGTATATTGGACGACAGTTGGAACTAGTTGATGACCGTTTGTGTGAGATCAGACCACCAAATTGTTTTAGTCGGCTTCCACGTGGTATAAATGAGAGGAAATTTTGGAAGGGTACGTATACTACAAAAAAAATGGAATTTTTATGTAATGTACGCGTCAGTGTCCTTTTTTGTTTGTATACAGCAAGTGAGTGGCAATATCTACTACTCTATTACATCCCGGCTCTTCTGCATAATGTACTTCCAGCAAAGTACTTTAACCACGTTTTGTTGCTAACAAAAGCAATTCGGCTACTGTTGTCAGATGAACTAACTCCGGGTCACTTAAGTGAAGCAGCTAATTTGTTGGATGTATACTACATTCTCTATGAAGAATATTACGGTAAATTACCTATTTAATATGAATTTTTCAACCACTCAGTCATTGTGTTTTACTCCATTATAGGTGCTGCAAATTGCTCTATGAATGTTCACTTGTTAAGTCACTTGCCATACTATGCAACAATGTATGGTCCTTTGTGGACTCATAGTGCATTCCCATTTGAAAACTTCATGGGTAAACTGTTGCAAGATTCTCATGCTACACAAAACATTGCAAAACAGGCATAATATTAATATACACACAGAGGAACCATATAATTATAGTTTCCATACTCATTGCCACTTTTATTGTGACAAGTAATTACATGGACACTATTATGTAGATGGCAACAAACTTTTTGCTAAGAAAACGACTTCACATTGAATTACAACGCGTTCCTAGTACTGACCCAGTTGACTTCACAGCATTTCTTAAGAGAATTGACAGTGGCTCCAGACAAGAGTAAGCAAGAGTGGGTATAATTTTATTAATTTATTCATTTGTGGTAAACTACAGTATAGTGTGGGTGTGCATAATTATGTGTGTGTTGGCTATATTGAGCTATGTGTTTGTTAGAAGTTGTGTCTGTGTGTGTGTGTGTGTGTGTGTGTGTGTGTGTGTGTGTGTGTGTGTGTGTGTGTGTGTGTGTGTGTGTGTGTGTGTGTGTG
>CAXIPT010000168.1:0-19061 GCA_964030475.1 Tethya wilhelma
GTACCGCCTTGTTCACTACAACAAGCCCTTTGTGTATCCATATAAGGAAGTGCTTTCGCAGGAAAACCAATTAAGATGTCTGAAACGTGATACTATACTCAGTTATGTGCTCCTTCAGGCCTATGGCCCTCATGAGCCCCTGCACTAATTCATCAAAGCATCAATTCAAACAAAGTTATTTTGAAATTCATGCTCATTAAGGTTTTCAAACAAAGCAACAACAGTGGTTTCTCTACTTCTTACACTTGATTTAAACCAATCAGTATCAAGTGACTCAATACAAGAGGCCATCAATGCCACACTACATCAAAATTTTGTATCTGCGAGCATAGACAGTGTCAGTATCTTACGTTTTGGTATGTTTACAAAATAACGGAATCATCTAAGACATAAATTATATGCGTACTAATTATCTATTATACTATTTTATGTAGATGGGTGTCCATCAGTGAAAATGGAGCCATTAGAAACACAGTTTCCAGACATCACATTTACTTGGCCAGAGACCGAGATTGGAGACAATGTTTCTTACACATGTCCATGCCAAAACCTAACCAGTACNGGACAGAGGTTACTATCACTGTGAGGCAACCAACAGCAATGGCAGTGACATATCAGAAAGAATACTGTTGAATATACAAGGTATTAAGTGTCCTGTTAGAGGTATGGTGTCATAATGATGATTGTACAAAAAATTCATAATCTTCTAGGTATTAGTCAATATCTGGTAGAGATTGATACCACACAGGCTAGTACAAACATAGACATAGTATATCAAGTAAGATCAATAGCATAGAGCATGAAAATAAGGAAATTACTTTTCTAAAAAAAACAATTCTACATTAATTGATTTTAGATAAACTCAACTTTGTCAGAATACAACATCAGTGCTGACCTGTACCAAGTAAACAGCTTTACAGAGTGAGTGCATTATTCACAAAAATATTATGATGAATATAAAACATGTATATAGATTCACTTTCAAGTTTCGACATCCAGGTTTTCAACAAACAAAACAACAATACTTGTTACACTCAATTTACACCAGCCTGTATCAAGTAGCTTGATTCAAGATGCCCTTAACTATGCTTTGTTTGGAAACAATCAACTACTTTTAAACTTTAATGTATCACGTTTTGGTATGTTAACTTTATTGACAGGATTGCATTGCTATCAACATCTTTCACCACACAGATGGGTGCTCAGTATTGATAAATGAGCCGATAGAGATACAGTTTCCAAACATTACATTTACTTGGCCAGAGACTGAGATAGGAGACGATGTTCCTTACACATGTCCATGCCAAAACCTAACCAGTACAAATAAAGAGAGTACTACCAACACAGGGTCACGTGTGTGTGGAGGGAACTATTCCAGTGGTGCTTTGTGGGAGCCAGTGAATGTCATAGAAGACTGTGGACTCTCTACCATCACACTCCAACTGTGTCAAGCACAGATAGTGAGATTATACAATTATAATAATGATTATTTAAGAATTATTAGACCATTACAATGCATATAATTTATGCAGGCAGCAGCAAACAATCCAGAGGTTCTTTCAGAAGTTTTGGTCAACATTACAAGCAGTACTGAAGAGATTCGAGCTATTGATATTTCAGCAGCTACAACACTCATAGAAGAATTGACTGACGAAGCTACAAATGTAGAGAATGAACAGGTTAGTTACACCAGCAAGAACTATAAGTATGATCATTAATGATGTCAATTGAATGCTGAGATATTCCTGAAAAAAAATCTGGGACTCAGCTGGGAATCGAACCCAAGACCTCCCGATTGCTAGTCAGGTGCTCTTACCACTAAGCCACTGAGTGCCCGTGGCATTCCATGGAGGAGAATATATGTCTCTATAGGCCTCAGCCGAACCAACTGATTATCTTTCTCTCTCAAGGAGATCCCCGGCAGACGGGGTTGCGGTCCTTGGTGGGTTAACAGTACAGGCACATTGCTCTCTCTCTCTCTCTCAGAATGCTGTCGCTCTCAGTCTCCGCCTCCTCCTTGCAATGGCTCTTGCCCGATGGAGTGTTTTCTCTACAACTCTGAATCAGGGCGCTGTGAAAGCTTCAGAGCTTCTTCTTGCGAAGGAAGCTTCTCTTCCGAGGCATCTTGCCTTGAAACGTGTACCGATTCTTTATCAAGCACTGCATTCTCCGAAGCTGTGAGAACAGAAATGCCAAAACTCGTTCTCTTTCCACAAAAGTTAGGAGATCCCGATGATTTTGCCCACATGGTGCAAGCTATCATTGAAAACCCAATGATGAATGCCGAAGTGATTCGATTGGATGGAGGCGTTCGTGTGCCAAACTTGTGATGTATGCAATAATTATTTATAATAATTCTGGAGGCTTATTGTGTTTTTACTTTTTAGTCTACAGAGAATACAATTAAATTTCTGCAGTATGAGCTAATGGATTCCTTTCCGATCATACATAATATTATGCTAATATGATGTAGAAAGCAAGCCTTAGTTCCACCTGGAAAGACTTTTCGTGTGACCCAAACACCCAGTCAATTTCTGGCCAGTGTTGCTAGGGGTGTATCTCAGAAACTATGAGACAGTGTTGCAAACGATGTACAAAAATTTAATAGCATTTTACTAAAACATGTGTACATCAAATATAATGGATGCACAGTTTCAATGACTACAGCAGAGTTATATATTATAATAATTATATAAATGGAATGCGTCAGAGACATCTTGGGTAAATGGACTGATGCTAATGTACGGCAACAACCTACAATCTAAACAAGTTCAGTATTATAATATCTAGAAAATCAATTTATTTCAGAAACTAGAATCATTCAATGTTAATTAAAATTAATTTGTCAAACTGTTCCTATAGCATTAATTTAAGCAGTAAGTACATTAAAAGTTGTGGAATTAACTTCACACAACAAGCCTCTTACAGATCTTTAGTGCCATACATGTTTTGAACTCCAAGTGTTTCACCAGAACTGCACCAAAAGTCGACTGCACTCTCTGTAAACTCTGGCAAAGAGATGGCTCCATTTTTGCTCTTATCCAAACTATCAAAGGCTTTGATAGCTTCTTCATCGGTCGTATAAGTCTTGCAAATTTTGAGGTAGTTGATCCACTTTTTCCTCCTTATCACTCCATCTCCATTTGTGTCAATGGCTCTGAAATGAGCTCCCTGGAGCTGTCTCACCACATCAGGCATATCTCTCTTTCCAACAATGCGGCGTACTATTTCAAACTCTCTCATCGAGTATCTCAATCCCCCATCCTTTTCGAACTTGTCCAGACCGATCATGTCGGCCATTTTTAAGAATATTTTGTAGACATTTTCGGCTTCCACGGGATTGAGATGCTTGAGGTTGTCTCTTTCATGTGCTCCAATCCTCTCAAAGTCATCTCTGGATATCTTACCGTCAGCTGTACTGATCTGTTTCATAGCAGTCTTCACTGCATGGCTCTCTTCAAGTTTACTCATGGCTCTTTGGGGCAGAACTAAAGATAAGCAAGCAACCGTATGCATTAGTACAACTACGCATGCGCATCCGCCTTGTGCTGTCACGTGATAAAACTCAAAGCGATTACGTCACTAATATTGTGCAAAACTAGTGAGTGGGCAGGTCTCGAGATAGAATTACCAGTTATTCATATACCATAGTACTGTCCGGCCCTCTGATTTTTTTGTGTGTGCTTTTAGCAGTGCAACTCTTTCTCAGTGTGCCAGAATCTTCTTGATCGATAGCTAATACAAGTTGGGTCATCTGTGAGTTAGTTTATAGTGTGCAACCTTGATATATCCCTGATAAGAGGTGTGGGTCAGAGCTGGAGTGGTGGTCTAGAATTTCCATCTAATAATAATTGGACAAGATGGAATGGCTGTTAAGAGTGTGTAAGGAATTCTTCCTGTGGGCAAAATAAGAGACTCAATAAGGAGAATGTTAAATGCAGCCCATACAGGAAGAATTCTGCACACACTCTTAACAGCCATTCCATCTTGTTTCCGTTCTTTTTACGATTTAGCCATTCCTGTGTCTCATTACATTTCCAATATTTTTTGTACTTGTACATTTTAGCCTGGGTCATCTGTGACAGTGTGTGTAGAGTTCATTCCTTGTATAGAGTCCCTGATGTGATGTGAGGGGCAGAGCAAGTGATGGTTGGAAGGTCAGAGGTTGTGAGGGAGGGGTGTTATAGACTGGCATCTCTGATTACTGTCTGGGAATTTCCATGGAATGTTTAGTATGAATATTCATAACAATGGTAATTGACTTAATAATTGTAGTAGGTTGTTTAGTGAACAAAAAATAAACAAAAGGAAATACCAACTTATTGTGTAGGTTAGATTTTAGCTAATAATTATTGCAACACAAAACAGGAAACCAAAAGCAAACATAACAAAAACAATCTTCAATACCACAGGCTAGCTGAGTAGAAAACAAACACTGACAAATCAACAGTAAATCTACATGACTTGTGCAATATCAACTCGATCCTTTGCCCTCTGTCCTCCAGCTATCATAATGTCTCCATTGGGTAGAACTGTACAGGCAGGCATGTATCGTCCCTTTGGCATATCACAAACCTTGATCCACTTTGAAGTGCTAGGTTGATAGAGGTAGATTGATGAGCTCCTACTTTCACCACCCATTGTTAGTAGAGTTCCCTGGAAGGCCAAGGTAGTTGATCCACCTAATGGAGTGTCAGGCAAGGAGTTCCATCTTGACAATGAGGATGAACGGTTTGCACCAGCTGACTGTGATATGGCTTCAGAGATGATATCTTCAACACAGACACTCATAACTGACTCGATCCATCTACTACTAGTACAGCCACCACTCACATACCAGTTCTTTCCAATCACTATTGATGTCATCTGATACCCTGCTACAGGAAGTGGAGAAACATTGTACCATCGTTTGGATGATATGTTCATGACTTCAACTTTTGAAAGACGACATTGTTCACTAATACCACCAGCTACTAGTAGCCACTGGTTGTATCTGGCAACTGCTGGAGAGGAACAAGCAGTGTTCATTGGTGGCAGGGAGAAGCCCCACATGTGTGATTTGACCTCCCATACCCCAAGCTTGTTAGTCTTTTTCAAAGTTCTTACATCTTGTCCTCCAACAGCCACCAGTTGATTGTCATTGATGACAGCCAACCTAAAGTACTTATACTTATACTGTGGGAGTTTACTCCATGAATCACTACGAGGGCTGTATACACAAACAGTGTGTTCATCTTTGTCTGATGATGCATATCCTCCTCCAAAGTAGACATCTCCTTTCATCACCACAACACTTGGACCATGACTCATTCCAAATGGCATATCTCTGCCCCGCCTCCATTTCAACTTCAGAGGAAGTTTTGGTTCTGATAGTGGTGTCTGTGGGGTTGATGTGGGTGTGGTCAATAATGAATATTCATTGTTTTACTCTACACATAATCATAATGAGAAAGTGCGAACCCATACACACTATCATTGATCATTATGACCCGTACAACATTGATTGACAGAAGAACTCTAAGAGCTCGCGGAAGTCTCTTTCAAAATCAGAAGACTCTTAAGACGAGCAACTTTACATCCAAACTTAGAGGTTGGTAACCAACAACATCATGCCATTTCATTTTTCATATCACTCATCTACTGTTTAAAGAGGCTAATGTCATTTTTTAGGACCCTCATAACAGTGATTGGCAGAATGTCCCTAAGGACTCGCAGATCTCTTTTGAAAATCTTTTCACTCTTAAGATGAGCAACTTTGTAGCCAAACTAGGAGGTTAGTAACCAACAACATTATACCATTTAATTTTCAATATCACCCCTCTACTTTTTACAGAGGCAGCCAATGTTAATGTCGTCTCTTAGGACCCGCATAACAGTGATTGGCAGAATGTCCCTAAGGACTCACAGATTTCTCTAGAAAACCTTTTCACTCTTGAGACGAGCAACTTTGTAGCCAACTTAGAGGTTAGTAACCAACAACATTATACCATTTTATTTTCAATATCACTCCTCTACGGTTTATGAAAGCATCTAATGTTAGTGTCGTCTCTTAGGACCCGTACAGTAATTATTGGTTTTCATTGCCTAAGTAAGAATAATATAAGTAATTTTTGTAATGTGTTTATAACTCCTTTTTCAGTATTAATTTTGTGTTGTTTTATAGTAATGATCGAGTGGAGCATGATACTGGAAATTGCTGTGTTTGCCGTCCCTAAGGACTTGCAGGTTTTCTTCAAAACCAGTCGACTCTTAAGACGAGTAACTTTACACCCAAACCTAGAGGTCCAACGTCCGTGGGTTAATTAAATGAACATCCGGCACATCTACGCGATAACGTGATAGTATTTCCGAACATGTGACATCCAGAGAGCACGCTCTTGCAAGCTTGAGTCATAATTTGTGAGTGTTGTGTGTGATCTGACTTGTAGCTATCAATGCAGAGCAAACGTTCTAGAGACCTTGTTACCCTACCAAACTCTCCTCAGAGTAATCAGAGTCCAAGTCAACCCTCAAAAAGGACGAGGACTGCTTCCAGTTTGGTTGGTTCCCCTCGAGGCATCTCTGAAGGGACTAGTGCTGTGTCTCAGGGCTACTACCAGTCAGTATGGTGGTGTTGGTCACATGGTTTGAACACAGTTAACATTATCTACTACTACTAGTCATAAAACTGTAAGAACCATATATTATCTAGTACTGGGTACACAGGAATGGCACGGATGGCCCATTAGCGCAATACAAATATTCAAGCGAATAACTGCAAAAACTGAGCGCTTAGCACTAAAAGGTTTCTTAAGCTACTATTTAGCTCTTTCTCTTTCTAATGAGCCCAAAAACATGGCCTAAAACCATCGCTAAAGTAACAAACACAAACATGCCAAACCTCCAATTTTCTCCATCTTCTTCTTCTTCTTCTTCTTCTTCTTCTTGTTCTATCTTGGCTCAACTTTTCTCAGAGACTACTCACTTTCAGAAGCTGATTCTTGAACGAACGAACTTGGTTTCTTCCTGGAGAGTCGCTTTTTGCCATCGGTTTTTAGCGCCTCTCATTGAGTAGCTGGATACAAAGCGACCTCCATATGGCCGCCATTAATTTCTACACTCATGCATAATTCATTAGCTTCTAGAAAATTCGAATTGACTACCCTTTCCACACACAAAAGTGTGCGTTATTTGGAATTCAAATGCAAGTTGCCTGGAACTATTTTGTGATACCTGGATCCTCTTGCTCTTCTTAAGAAATGAATCAGGACTTTGATTATCATAACATATAGAAAGGCAAGTAAATCTTATGATACAGCTCCTGCCTCCAAATGACTAAGATGTGTGTTTCACTTCAGTATCAAGCAGGCTACACACCAGGCTGACAGCAGCCTGCCGCTGGCTCAGTGAGTCTGGCTTGCCAGACTACTAACCACACACATCAACACAAATGTAATTTGTAGAATTATGGAAAAATGAGAACAAGTAAAAAAAAAACATTGAAAATTTAACAGGAAATGCTAAATCGTAAAAAGAGCGCAAACAATATGGAATGGCTGTTAGAGTGTGTAAGGAATTCTTCCTGTGAGCAAAATGAGAGACTCAATAAGGAGATTGTTAAATGCAGCCCATACAGGAAGAATTCTGCACACACTCTAACAGCCATTCCATCTTGTTTGTGCTCTTTTTACGATTTAGCCATTCCTGTATCTCATTACATTTCCAATGTTTTTTTTTACTTGTAATATTATTAATGACATGGTCACTCGACTCAATTATGGTGATTTAATTTTTTTTATCAGTCAAGATGGTCAGAGGATGAGCTAAGAACATCGGTGGAATTTGTGGTATTGAAGGGTCACACAGTAGTAAATGGCCAAGTTATCGAGTAGATCTCACTATGCCACGCAATTTTTGGAATGAGTTAATGGAATTAGTCACCCAGAGGGGATACCCTATGCGTTTAGGTATTTAAATTCCACTGAAAACACTCATTTTAATTACATCATGCATTTTGCATTCTTGTACACATACAGATGAAGCCTATCGCAGAAAAGTTGTAAGTGACCTTAGCAAAAATTTACCACACCATCATTACGAGCAAAGAGTTTCTACTTTCCTTTGGGCGCAGAAAATCAGTCACATTTCAACTTAAACATGACTGCCAAGCAAGTGCTTCCTACTGTTCGTCACATACTGACAGGATTGAGCGCATCTCCAGGTTATATCTGCTTTGTTTTATAACTGTTCTCTATGAAGAATCTATGCTAGTTCCTATGGATTTTTTGCAATTATCCATTGCCTTCATGTACTATCTTCATGATGGTAGATGGTGTAATGTGTTGTACAAGTTGCAAAGGCAACTGGTACAATGAGAGACGACCAGAGTGACACACTCCTACCTATTAAACGACTCCCTATGGGATTGTTGGAACACTGTGTAAATTTCTTTACATCCACTTCTATTGCACAGGTATAATGTAATTTGTCAGAGTAGGTACAAGATGAGTGTGCCTTTGCTGAGCTGAAAAGTCTCTTATTTGCATTCCAATGGTTGACCACAATACAGTACAATGGGTTTTAATTATGTGGACCACTGTGCTGAGTCAGCAAATGCACTCTCATGTTGTCCTCTTATTTGTAGCCTTCTGGTATTTTGGATATAAGTAGCGTCTATTATTTATCTGCACTATATGTCCATTGGTATAGGTGAATTGCCCTCCAGATTATAAACAGTGGCTAGTCACAATGTTCTCCATTTTTGGGACTAAAATTGTGAAGCTATTTTGTGGACCCATGTGGTCTATCTCTCCATCGAATCAAGTAGCATTGTGTGTTCAAACAGAAACTGAGTCGAGGAAACCCATCTAAGTTGAATTTGCCGCTTGATTAATACTCTCAGTTCTGCTTCTTTCAGTGACACAGGGATAGAAAGAGAAAATAGTTTTCTTCTTTTCTGCTCAAACTCTTTGACTGATGCAATCAAAGGACTCTTCCTCAGATCCTCAATAATTGCATCTGCTTTTTCTCTTTTCTTCTCACCTTGTTTCACTAATTCAGTTCTCTGAATAATCTTCTTCTCCATAAGTAACTCTGCATCTTTTTTCATCTGCTCTTCATGCTGCTGCCTTTTTTC
This sequence comes from Tethya wilhelma, assembly GCA_964030475.1. Classification (NCBI taxonomy): domain Eukaryota; kingdom Metazoa; phylum Porifera; class Demospongiae; order Tethyida; family Tethyidae; genus Tethya; species Tethya wilhelma. The sequence goes on from CAXIPT010000168.1 coordinate 9,116, forward strand.
CCGTGCAAGTGTAATAAGGCTTCTTTTTTNCTAGGCCACGCAATTTTTGGAATGAGTTAATGGAATTTGTCACCCAGAGGGGATACCCTATGCGTTTAGGTATTTAAATTCCACTGAAAACACTCATTTTTAATTATATCATGCATTTTGCATTCTTGTACACATACAGATGAAGCCTATCGCAGAAAAGTTGTAAGTGACCTTAGCAAAAGTTTACCACACCATCATTACAAGCAAAGAGTTTCTACTTTCCTTTGGGCGCAGAAAATCAGTCACAACATTTCAACTTAAACATGACTGCAAAGCAAGTGCTTCCTACTGTTCGTCACATGCTGACAGGATTGAGCGCTAGTGAGCATCTCCAGGTTATATCTGCTTTGTTTTATAACTGTTCTCTGTGAAGAATCTATGCTAGTTCCAATGGATTTTTTGCAATTATCCATTGCCTTCATGTACTATCTTCATGATGGTGGACGGTGTAATGTGTTGTACAAGTTGCAAAGGCAACTGGTACAATGAGAGACGACCAGAGTGACACACTCCTACCTATTAAACGACTCCCTATGGGATTGTTGGAACACTGTGTAAATTTCTTTACATCCACTTCTATTGCACAGGTATAATGTAATTTGTCAGAGTAGGTACAAGATGAGTGTGCCTTTGCTGAGCTGAAAAGTCTCTTATTTGCATTCCAATGGTTGACCACAATACAGTACAATGGGTTTTAATTATGTGGACCACTGTGCTGAGTCAGCAAATGCACTCTCATGTTGTCCTCTTATTTGTAGCCTTCTGGTATTTTGGATATGAGTATTATTTATCTGCACTATATGTCCATTGGTATAGGTGAATTGCCCTCCAGATTATAAACAGTGGCTAGTCACAATGTTCTCCATTTTTGAGACTAAGTTTGTGAAGCTATTTTGTGGACCCACGTGGTCTATCTCTCCATCGAATCAAGTAGCATTGTGTGTTCAAACAGAAACTGAGTCGAGGAAACCCATAGAGGTACAATAATTATGGTTATGAATTATTGTGAATACTGGAATAATACATTGCACATGTGTGCATGTGTGTGTGTGTAGGCACGTGTTAACATTCCTGGACTGTCAGAACGTACCCTAGAGAGGTACATTTCCAGCAGCAACATTTCAGTTGGCTCAGAGGTTCAGGTAATATATAAACTAGATTATCATCATTTGTTTTTTGTTTAGCAACAGTTTACGATGAAAATTTGTAACAAAAAAAATTCACAATCTATATACAGTATATGTTTACGACAAGTTGTATGTACTGTATAGGTATCCCTATTAGATGCTGCTGCTGCTAGTAATCCTGGAGGGTACTGGTGGCTTAAGGGGGATGGGTGTGATATTGTGGAAGGACTAGGTGTATCTGTTCGTCTAGAATGGTCAGGTGATGTTGACATGGATGATGACGAGTTGTTGAAGACCTACAAGGCATACCGAGAGCTCCTGGAATTTTGTGAGCAAATAGGTATTGATCAGTCACCAGTAAAAGTTATTGGAAACCTACAGAAGTGTCTTGATATCTTCAAACAAGACTAGCAGTTTCTTATTGAAGGTCACATTTAATTATTATATTTTTATACATCATCATGAATAATATGATTGTATAATAATATTATTATTTGTTATACATGTAGGTCTTTCAGGTTCAGAAAAGGACTGCAGAGAAAAAGTTCATCAAGGAAGTCCAGAAAAGTCACTCTTCCAAGCAGGTGGGAAAGTTGAAGAATTGTAGGCTCTGCTAGAATATAATCAAAACATTAATGTAACACTTCAAACCCTATCTGATCTGCTAGAAGATGATGCAGCAGCTGCAATCAGCAATGTTGCACTGAGGTTGTCTTCGGTTTGACAACAACTCAGAGATTTTACCAGGCAGCTAGTCCTATATTTGTTTTTATGATCAGCTGTGAGCAGAAAAACACCAAACCGTATGTTTTACTTATTCAGTGTATCCCATATTTTTCAAATAATGAGAGTACTATGCGTCTTTTGGTGTCTAACATAATTCATCTTATGAAGGGACATAGAATGAATGTTTCAGGTCAGCATTACAGTAATCCTCCACTCCTTTGTGTTCTATTCATGTACACATTTTATTAAAACACAGGCTTCACAAGCAATTGAGAGTATAGTCACATGAGGAACCGTGGCTATAATCGACCACTCTCTGCTTACAGATAAGATCCACTGTTAGGGCAAAATATTCTCGGGTGAAAATACTATGTTGGGGATGCTCACTCCAAAGTGTGAGTAAAATTTTTGTGTTCATTTTTATAAGTTCAAGGTTATATATTATTATTAATTATGTTCACAATTACTAATATTTTATATATGGTATGTGCTTTTATGTGCTTTGTGTAATACAGTTGTGAACTGGGATTTGGTGGCAAAGGTAAACAATCCTGCTGTTACAACAACTCTACTAGCTAAAATCCTTTCATGGTTGTGTTGTGGCTTATTTTGGGAAGACACTATTTCAAGACTGCGAGTACGAACAGTACCAGCCGGTTATCCTATTCATTCATGGAGAATTGATAGGTGTTTGTGTTTGTTTAGTTGTACATTAATTACAATCAACAAGTTACTGTATTGTTGTTGTCATTCTAATATAGGTGAAAAGGAAACACAAGTTGAACAGTTAAGATCTATCTTAGCCCAACTCGAATTCACTACTACTGTTAGGAACTATGATGCTGAAGGTGTTCCTTTTTGTTCGCACCTACATGTGCCCGAAGCTCACCATATGACTGGTGAAATATTTTGTGAAAGGGAAGACCCTGCTCATGTTTTAAAGGTATGTGCCTAAAAATATTTCTGTGCAGTATGTGCTGAATCCACATGTGCCTGCATGTGTATATTGTCAATGAGTATAATGTATATGTTGTGGTATTGCACAAAGAATTGCAAGATGCACAAGGAATGGTGGTCACGAACATCTCAAGTTGGAACGTTTTGGGGAAGCCCTTCATGATAATGAATCTGGTTTAAAGTATTTGTCTTTACTTGGTTTGAGAAAGCGGTGTCATGCCATTTCGTCTAATCCCATCTCGTCAAATACCGTTTCGTCTAACAAAATGCGCATTAGTGTTATTTCGTCTAAACAGAACAACGGGAAGACTGAACCAGAAGACTGAAGAACATCCAACCCAAGGAGAACTGGAGGCCTGAAGGTCCAGCAATAAACTGATTATGTCGAGCAAAACGGCTATCAATGGTGGACAGGAAGCCATCCAAAATTGCTCTCAACCGGAAAGTTTAAACATTATGATACCAGTTAAAAGCCAGACCGAAGAGATGGTCAGCCAAAAGATGCTAAACAGAGCTCACAATCTACGGGAGCATCAGCCAGGTACACCACCGCCCACACCTAGCGACCCTTTACCAATAACTACAAATGATAGCCAAATTGAGAAAGAACAGAATATTATCAAGCCCATTGAATCATCCATGGTACTGGGAGAAATGCCAAACTGGGCAGATGCTTCACCAAGTGTAGAAGATATGCAACCAGATAATTTCATTATACATTAAATGACACAATACAGAGATGTTAAACAAAAAGATGACATTCAAGATGAAGGAATAAATGGAGAACAAGAGACATCCAACGTATCAGAGAAACACCACGGTCAAAGCATGGAACGTCACGAGTCTGCAGATCACAGGGCAGCACACCAAGAACTCACTAGACGACTGGAGGAAATAAGTAAGCAAATTTACACAACTTTAATAATCTTAACTAAAGCTAACCACCACAAGAAATTCATGGAAAACTGTCTGATAGCCAGAAAGCCACCAAAGGGCCTATCCATATGGTTCCAACCACATATTTACCATTCAAATACAGATGTTGAAACTGAATGGCACAAAATCCAAAAATTAACCACAATGAAACTTACAACACTTCTCGTAAGGCACTATACAAATGTAATCAAGCAACACAAACAAATAATCAACCAAATCCAGGATGAAATAAAAGAAATGTTGCCAATCAGCACAAATAGTCAAAACTTGGTCACAGAATGGAACAAAATACACAGGAATGCACTGAACAAAGTAAAACCACTCAGAGAAAAACTAAAACAAAACAGACTCAAAAACTCAAACGCCTATAGACCAAGAACAGCATAGACAATGAAAATACTATATAGCTGTTACTTTTATTGATAATCATTTTGTTTGTGAAAATGATATAAAAAAAATTATTAATTGATGACAAACTGTTAAAGAAGCAAGAATAGTTAACACGAGCAGCTCCCTCCCATAACCAACTAACCGCTAAAGCACTCACATAGGAAAAGCCATCTATACCGACAATACGGAGGCTGATTATCGGCACAGGTGCATGTAGTTCCCACCCATCCTGATTGTATCACTCAATAGAAGAACAGCAGATGGACAGACTTACTGGAGATGTAGCAACGGATCCTGTCCTGGAAGAGTTGTCACAGATGCTAATGACCAACTAGTGAGCTTCAATGACAGACATTGTCATCAACCCAACCCAACTGAAATAGCAGTGGACAAGGTAAAGGAGAGAATGAAGAAGAGGGCCAAAGAAGAAACTACACCTATTCCCCGGATTTATCATGATGCTTTACAGCAAGTTGCTCAGCAAGATGATCGAGAAGATGTAGCACCTATATTGCCTACATACTGCTCACTGAAATCCAGTCTGTACAGAGAATGGCGCAAACGATACCCTCCTTTACCTCAGTCAGTAGAAGATTTTCGTTTTGATGGAGAATGGGCTAAGACTCTAACTGGTGAGAATTTCATGATGGCCTCTCGAGATGGTATCTTCATGTTTTCTACTGAAGACAACCTGAAAATCCTTTCAGAGTCACCAACCCTCTACATGGATGGTACTTTTCAGATCTGTCCACGCCTGTTTTATCAGGTGTTCACCATTCATGCCTTCAAACATGGGCAACAGTTCCCCTTTGCCTACTTTCTGCTTCCTAGCAAGACTCGTGAGAGCTACAACACAACTTTCATGCTGTTGAAGGAGGCTGCACAGAATTGCGGACTCACAGTTGAGCCTGAGAGGGTACTTGCTGACTTTGAACTGGCCCTACAGCAATCCGTTCGCATTTGTTTCCCTCAAGCAGAAAGGAAAGGGTGTTTTTTTCCACTTTGCACAATCTGTTTGGAGAAAGGTACAGAGCCTAGGACTACAGCAATTATACAGACAAGGTGGCACCTTTAAGACTTTTATTAACTCTGTAATAGTCTTAGCATTCATTCCACCAAGCTTTTTACGAGTTGCTTGGGGTGGTCTGGTGATCAATGCACCAAATTTTGACCATGACCAAGAATTCTTTGAGTACTTTGAGCAAACATGGATTCATGGTCACTTCTCGATTCACATGTGGAATGTTCACTCACTTGATGGTCCACGTACCAACAACAACACAGAAGGTTGGCATTCAAAGATGCGAAAATTGGCTACTAAATCGCACCCGAACATTTATGAAGCTGTAGAACTATTTCAAGCTGAGCAGTCTGCTACTGAGATTAGTCTTAGGCAACTGAGTGCTGGAGGGCTTCCTGTAAGAAGAAGAAGGAAGTACAGAGCCCACGAGAAGAGGCTACACACTATCAAACAAAAGTTTGAGGCCGGAGATTATTCTATCTCTGAACTAGTGTTAGCTTACAGTAATTGGGTAAACTTTTAGCTGCCAACCTAAGATAACTTATAAATAGCTACATAACATAACAGTCATTAAAATAATTTGAAAAAAAATTTTAGACAAAATGACACATCCGCATTTTTTGTTAGACGAAACGGTATTAGACGTAATAGAATTAGATGAAGTGGGCCTAAATCGAGAAAGCAATCCGTCCAGGATGCTGAGAGACTCTTATCATCGTCTGTAGCTGCTTTCATGGAGAAGAAAGGATATATGGAGGAAGCACGGTACATCCGAGCTATAAATGGATGGCGACGATCATGTGATGAGCGGGGCAAGAACGAAGTAGTCTTAACAAAGCATTTCTGGATTATGTTCTTGATGATTTGATGCCATGGCATGTCAGCAACCGTGACTTAAGTCTGTTAGAAGTCAACAAGTAAGTGTACTATAATATAATACAGCCTCATTTACATGGCAATACATATTTATAGTTATGTCATGTAAGGATTATTCAATATGATGCCCATGGCACACATTCATTGATTTAGGGATATAAAATCTGTTCGAAGATTTACTAGAGAAGTACTGGTTGCTATTATTGCTGACATCGAGACTGTGGAATGGAGTAGGAGTGGTCTGACATATGTACAGGGACAGAAGGGGGAGGTGGAAGGCTCAATTCCAAGTTATGGAATTGGGCCCTGACATGTCTGCTCCCTTGTACAGGTAATGATGCATGCCCACTCACAAACATGGCAGTTTCTCTCCTGGGAACTTGTTGCTTCTTGTGACCACTTGGTCTTGGAGATTGTGGGATGTTGAAACTTGGACGTTTTCCCTCGTAATAACGGTCATGAACAGATGTGAAGTAGTAAGAAGGAAGTTCGGGGTCAACTCTTTTCTGGAATTCTAAACACACTTTCCTCCATGCATACTTCACTTGCTTGAGAGTGAAGTTCTTAAGAATTCCCTACCATGTCTTTCATTACAGAAAAAAAAAAACACTCCACATCGTCCGTAGTGCTCGATCTAGGATGTTCTGGAGGCAATGAATGTTGATGTAAGTATGTCATACTCGTGACTTTGAGTCACCTTCGATCCCTCATTCATGAGACTGTACACTAGCAGGTACTATATAATATTAATAATTTCAGAACATTAATTCTTCATTATGTGCTTGTATGTATATGTGTATGTGTGTGAAAATACGAGTAATATTGATGTATATAATTCAGAACATTTGTCAATCAAGGTTAAAAGAAAGTGCTGCATGCTCTCTTCACTGCGTTAGACCAATCACCTTGACGTGATAGCAATGGCAGCATATAATCCTGGGGCTTGTTTCCATAATTTGTACTTTACCTGAGCAAACTCCACTGATACTATCCTGTTGTCATTTATTGCGGCATGCACATCTTCAAGAATTTCGTGTACTACATATCCAATTGATTTTCATGGTAGCACTGAAAGTTGATTGCTCGGGAATCATACGCATTTGTAGGCTCTGAGGTCAGCCTAACTGCATGGTACTTTCTCACGATTTTCCATTTTTCTACTAATTTGTCTTAAAATTGTTTGTATGGCTGGTTCCTTGGTTACACCAATACATTTAAATATTACAGTACATTCTAGTCATTCTTCTGTGTCAGATGAATGACTACAGTTATCAGATTCTGATGTTTCTAGGATTCAGTGAGGGAACATCAGATTTTCCATTTTGTGCTTGATCATACACCAATTTTCAACCCCAAATAATAAATATCCCATGTGAATCAACACTTGATAAATGTCTTACGCATCGGCGGTTACAGGAATTGGCATTTGTGGGCAATGGCCATGCTGATAAATTTTTTATGTTCGTTGCGAATTCCGGAATTCCACTCGTGCGCACATGCCCGCCCTCGCACTAATTGATATGCACGTGGTCATGTGTCATGCAGGTGATACGTACATGACTAGCTAGCTCTCTGGTTGAAGTTCTAGTCGGCACGATACTCAAGATGACTATCACTCTCAAAGTGTAAATAGAGATGTCCTAAACAATTAACAAACAACACTTCCTTTTGCTCCTGCACCCAAAAGAGCTAAGAAGAGTGCTCCTACTGGTAATCCACATAAACTTTCAGTGATGAGATCAACGTATGGTTTAATACAATACTGATGTTTGTTACTGACATTTAGGTGACAGCAATTTGACTCCAGCCCCTCTAACAAGTAACTCTGATCAGAAAGTCATAGTGAGTTACCAGGTGATATTGCAAAAGACAAAACACGTAGTCCTGTACAGCCCAAAGCCGTTCAATTTCCTAGTACGAAATATGGTAGTAGTGGAAATATATCATTTCAGGATCGTTGGTATCATCAGTATTCTAGGATAGAATATTCTGTTGAAAAAGATGCCATTTTCTGTTTCCCTTGTCGATTTTTCAGTTTTAAAGCGGACAAAGCATTTACACGTACTGGTTATCATGATTGGAAGCATGCTGTCGGAAAGTATGGACTACTAACATGTCATGACAAGTGCCGTGATCACAGAGATTCTATAATTGCATGGAAGCAGTTCAAGTTAGCTAGTTTGAAAAATGCTACCATTGGAGTTCAGTTAGGGAGAGCACAAAGGAAGTCTATTGAAGAGAATATATTGTATGTTAAGGCTTTGTTGGAATCACTGCTTTTTTGTGCTCTGCAAGGCATTTCATTAAGAGGACATAGAGAATGTTTAAATAATCCAGGAAATTATCTTTCATTAGTTTCTCATTTATCCAAATACAATGATGTGGTGAAAAAAAGGTTAGAAGAAGGACCTTGTAATGCAACATGGCTAGGTCACAATATTCCCCCATATATATTATGGGGGTGGCCTGATGGCTTGTTCACCATTGACTCAGACTCCCAACACCATTGACTCAGACTCCCAACCTATGGGTAGGCGGTTCATGTCCCTCCAGTGCCACAGGTATTTGTTTCCCATTTTCTCTTTCGAGCTCTGCCTAGGAGTTAACTCAACTCTACCCCAAAAAATGAGGAGATGAATTTCACCGCATCCTTCGGAGGAAATGTAAAGCCGTCGGTCCCGGGAGACCTGTGTTCAAAAAAAAAAAACAAATTCAAAATGAACTATTACAATTACTAGCAGATAATGTGCTGCTGGTAATATCTAAGGAAGTTATTAATGCAGAATTTTTTACAATTATAGCTGTGGTATCGCGCCCTGCACGCTTAGCTTACAACAAAAGTTCTTTGACATTGAACAGGGATAAAACATCAGATCTGACAATACAAAATAAACATGCATGCATTCATAGTTTTACATGACGTCATAATATTCACATACAGGAAATACTCAACTAATTACAGTTATTACAAGTTTCCAGTTACTATACTTCCCCCTTCTTATTACTGTTTCTCACACAAAGTAAGAAAGAAAACTATACAAAAACAAAAAAACAATCATAGTTACTTACTAAATCTGCTCAGCGCTATTAAGGCATGGGTCACATATTCTCAGTACGGTAGTACTGGGTACATAGGAATGGCACGGATGGCCCATTAGCGTAATACAAATATTCACGTGAATAACTCTGCAAAAACTGAGCGCTTGGCACTAAAAGCCTTATAAAGCTACTATTTAGCTCATTCTCTTTCTAACAAGCCTAAAAACATGGCCTAAAACCATCCAAACTAAAATATGCCAAACCTCCAATTTTCTTCTTCTTCTTCTTCTTCTTCTTCTTCTATGTTATTTCAGCGTATCTCGAAGACTGTTCACTTTCAGAAGCTGACTCTTGAACGAACAAACTTGGTACCATTGTCTTCACGTGCTTTTAGTATCATGTGCTCGAGTCTCCCGTTGAATGGCTAGATACAAGGTGAAAAGCGCTTCTCCGTATGGCAACCATTCATTTCTACATCATGCATAAATTAATAAGCTACTTGAAAAGTCAAGTTGACGACCCTTTTCCAGGTAGATAAGTGTGCGTTATTTGGAATCCAAATATTCGCTGCCTGCTTGCTTTACCTGAAGATTTCTGGTTGTGCTGGACTCTCTGTAACCTTTCAGTCTTCAATATTTAGGAGGTGAATAGACTAATTTGTTATGTAGTATTCATTATACAAGTACAAAAAACATTAGAAATGTAATGCAAACATAGGAATGGCCAAATCGTAAAAAAGTGAGCAAACAAGATAAAAATAGTTGTAAGATTGAGCGAGTTCATTTCACTGTGTCACCTTATGTTCATATCCCTACTGAGCTCAATGACATTGTAGACACAGGAG
>CAXIPT010000169.1:6455-20681 GCA_964030475.1 Tethya wilhelma
AGTGTGTGCAGAATTCTTCCTGTATGGGCTGCATTTAACAATCTCCTTATTGAGTCTCTCATTTTGCCCACAGGAAGAATTCCTTACACACTCTTAACAGCCATTCCATCTTGTTTGTGTTCTTTTTACGATTTAGCCATTCCTGTGTCTCCTTACATTTCCAATGTTTTTTGTACTTGTTTAAATGAGAGTCAGCAGTACAGGCTCTTTCTGCATTATCGAAAAAGGAAAAAAAGTCATATGAAGACATTGGGGGACATAAGTTCTGTAAAAGTGTCATCAACACCTCGAAACGTGTTAGAGATCAAAGGGAAAATCATGTTTTCTGTCTATAAAGTTTTGTGGTTTAGTTTATCAAGATTTAGAACTTGGTTTCATGTTGTACTCTTAAAGAGCTTCCTATTCATATCAATAATCACATTATTGAAATTGATTTAGGTGAGTCATTTTTAGCATTCAGTTTTTGTATTGTGGTGAATGGGCAACTTTTATTTAGTTCAGGTAATTGCAAAATAGAGCCTGGACCACTGTACTACAACTAATACAGAGTATTTTTTCACATAATGGAACTGAATACATGTTTGTTTAGTTCAGTCAAATCAAGGGAGTAGTTTTTGGTTGCTTCTCTTTCATGGTAAAGGTGCTAATAAACACTGTGTTTTGAGGTACCTAGGTGTTAATAACACCTTCCTTTGATTGTTGTCAAGGCTTGCTCTAAGCTGGAAGCTTAAATCAAGATTAGGCCTAACCTGAGTGCTTAGATCAAAGCCTGCATGGATTAGGCCTAAGCCTGGTGCTTAGATCTAAGCCTGATAATCAATGCAGGGATCCAGGCTTAGATTTTAGTGCTTAGTAAATACCCAGTACCTGGCAAAGAAAGTCAGTATTGCAAATAATTATTAATGACCATATCATGTCAAGAAGCAAAGCAAGAAAGGAAGTCTATCTGAAAGTCTATGTTTTAGGTACAAGTCTCAAGTTGATATTAAAGATAAATACTGAGGTTAGCTTTACTTATTTCTAGGTCAATAATTCACTGTGACATGAGTGAGGAGCTAGTGTTTTCTTAGTCTTCAGTGAGCCAACTTGATTTTCCTGTGTTTATATGATATATTAGTAACTTTAAATTTGATTTGAAACAATTAGGATGTATGTTGCAATGTCCCATACTGAATATACTCTTTCCTACAAAAAAAATGACATAATAATATGGTAAATCGTGGTAATTCCCAAGTCTGTGCTTGCACCCATGTGGGACATTATGTCAAGACATTTTAATATCCAGTGGCTGTGGATCTAAGAACAGTACGTGTTATGGAAGTATGATGTCACTTTGTAATTTAGGCCATGCTTTATATTTTCTATCAACTTACTAGATGTTTGTTTCGATCCTGGTCTTGAGGATAATCAGCTCATTTTGCAAGCTTTCTTTCTCGATCTTCTTTGACCTCATCTAACTTTTCTAGTAATGCCTCTTTTTCTTTCTTTTCTCTCTCTAATTGCTCAACGAGACTTGATTGGCTCCCAATTTCTGTGCAATTGTATGTTCAGTAACCGGATGATCCCTATGATTGTCATCATTGAATCAGCAGCTATACACACGTTTTATTATAACCTTGGCACTTTTCAACAAAGTTAATGTTTTAAGGAGTTGTTTTATTTCTCTTCTCTAGTCTTTCTCCTAAAGTGTGCAAAGAATCAATCTCCATCAGTTCTGGCTAGGGACTTCTCTGTATTTCTTATACACCCCCTTCTAGGGCTTGCATCACTTGAGAATATGTAAGTTGATGGTGTTTGTGTGCGTATGTGTGTGTGAGATAGGTTCTGCATGCGTATAATGGCCAATTTTTTTTAGGTGTTTTGATCCTTTTCCTTTTTAAGTTAATCCTGCTAAGAAAATTAACATTCACAATTTATCAGTGATCTATAGTTAAGCTTTTTTAGTTAAAATTTAAATGTAAATTATTTTATCTCATTAGAGCAATAATAATATTACTGCGAGAACGTAAGTAGGTGCATAACAATTTTATCTGATAAGCATACCTATTTCTTTGTAATCTTCACATCATTTTCTACTTCCTTAAACATATGAAGACATTTTGGCTATTTAGGACATTATACTTAGATCTAAGTGCTGGACTTAGGCCTAATTAATTTCTAAGCACTTGATTTAGGCTTAATCAAAGCAGGCTTAGATCTAATCTACGGCACTTAGATCTAAGCAATGAAAACTGCTCGTAATTTCAGAATCCGGAATAAAGATTCTCCAGATCTTGTCTGGATTCTGTTTGTAGTGGTGATTCCGTCTGCCATCAGATCCAACAAAAAAATGACAAAAGTAGCTTCCATGTTGTCAAAATGTGTAATCAGTCTCCTTCTCTGATTGAATCTTAGTAACTTAAATACATGCCTAAACTCATTAACTCTTCAGCATATTCATGAACTCCACCCCCTCATTAGAGCTTCTTAAAGGCAATAAACTTGACTGCTTTCCTACAGAAAGAATAATTACAACTCTCTTCAACAGAATGTAGTCATTGAAATGGCTGGCATTTAGAGCATATCTACAGTATCCATACCAAGCATCTTCATTGCAGCTCCTAGAAAATGTGCTTGGGTGACCAACTGGATGTAATCACCACAAGCATAGATATTCTTAGTATGATATACATTGCATCTGTTGACTAAGGTTTTCAACTTATTAATAAGAGTTCCACTGTACTACAGTGACACTTGTCAGTTAGTTTTGTTGGAAATAGTTGTAATTATGTAATAGTATGTAATAAAACTAAGCGATGCAATGCATCTTTGGGGCAAGCATGAGCAAGCCAGAAATTTGATTAGTTCTAATAAGTTAATTGAATCTAGCCTGAAGTCATATTAGTTTTTATATATGATTGTGGTGCATTGTTGAACTTATAGCATCTGATCAAAGTACAGTTATATGCATACAAAGATTATTAATTTTAATCAACTCATTTTACTATCCTGCATTATTATACATTTTAGCTAGCTATAATTTTAAAAGTTACTATATACTTTCTAGATGTTAATGAATCAGTAGTGGATCCAGGGGGGTTTCACCCTTTGGCTAGCTAGATGACTGGAGTAACATGCAACTGACTTGGCTGCGATTCTGGATAGCTAGCTAGCTAGCTGGCTGCTGCTTCACTGACTACAGAACACTACCTGGAGCAATCAAAACAGCTAACGGAAAGGTGCAAAGTTCATGGAAAAGGGTGGGGCTATTATGTAAAATTACGAAAAGTCGGGGTGGTTACTGCAAAATTTTCACATTGTTACAAATCTCCTTATGAAAATCCAACATCTACTACTGTGAATGATTGGTTACAAGCATAGGCCACAGCGATTTGCTTGTAGTTGATATACTCTCATGATGTGCTCTACTGAGCTTGCTGTCAGTCTGATTTTTTTTTCAGCATGCGGTAAAGTGTTCACTGAGTGTTAACATTTTCAGGGCTGATTTAGAAATGCACGTGGCATGGCATGGCATACGTTTAATTTGCAACAATTAGGATCTAGATCACATATACGGAAAGCGCCGGTCGGTTGGATGATTACATCACTATATACATATATTATATATGTTCACAACAACACTGCTGTGAAGTTCAAGAAAACCATCAACCAAGCAATAGCTGTGGATCAGTATCCACTACCAAAGCCTGATGACCTTTTTACTACCCTGGCAAATATGGGAAGCCAGCTGGACTTATCCCAAGCCTATCTTCAACAACAGCTTGAAGAAGAATCAATGCAGTATGTTACCATCAACATCCATCAAGGGCTCTACCAGTTTATGCAACTTTCTTTTGGAATCACCTCAGCTCCGGCTATCTCCAGAAGCTGATGGACAAGATACTCCTTGGTCTCCCTGGGGTAATTTGATACCTAAATGACTTCTTAGTCACTGGCAAGGAGGAAGAAGAGCACCTCAAAAACCTGGAAGCAGTCCTTGAACAACTTGAAAAGCATGGGCTTAGGCTGAAGAAAGCTAAATGCCTGTTCATGGTGGCATCCGTTGACTACATGGGACACAAGCTCAACAGAGAAGGCATTAGAGCCTTACCTAGCAAAGTGGAAGCAATCACAAATGCTCTACCACCTACAAATGTCCAGGAATTTTGCTCAATCTTGAGACTGATAAATTACTACGGGAAATTCGTCCAAAATCTATCAAGTGAGCTGCACCCTCTGAATCAGTTGCTACAAGCCAATCACAAATGAGAATGGACAATGAAGTGCGCTCAAGCATTTACTTGAGCTAAGAAGCAATTGGTGTCATCTGCTATTCTCACCCTGAATTGCCAATCAATCTGGCAACAGATGCATTAGCTTACAGTATAGTAGCTGTCATCTCCCACGTTCTACCTGATGGTAGTGAGAAACCCATTTTGTTTTGCATCTTGCACACTGTCCACCAGTGAAAGAAACTATGCACAGATAGAAAAAGAAGCACTATCCTTGATCTATGGAGTCAAGAAATTCCATTATTATCTCTGTGGCCGAAGGTTCAACCTCATCACAGATCACAAACTCCTGACGGCTATTCTGGGATCAAAAGAAAGGGATCCGCTCACTGGCAGCCGCTCGGATGCAGTCAGTGGTGGGGGCATTGCTACTCTCCACCTACGAATATGACATCCACATCAAGCCAACTGCATCCCATGGCAATGCTGATGGATTGTCACGACTCCCACTCCAAAACCAAGATACTGCTGTGAGTACCACACCTGATAACACTGCATGTTTTCAACATGATGCAGATCCAGAATCTCCAGCCAAGAAGTTTATTCAGCAACTCAGCAAGATCAGTAAAGTCCTGACATACGATGGCCAAGCACAGTACCAGATAGCCTTCAAACCTACCATACCAAACAAGCAGAACAGGAATAGAAGGAGTATGTTTGATTGGGGCATTCGCGTGGTCATTCCTGAGTCTTCAGTCTTATAGATATTACAAGAGAGCCACCCCAGGATCAACAGGATGAAGGCTCTTGCATGAAGCTATGTCTGGTGGAGTGGCATCGATAACGACATCGAAAAGCTAGCCAAGTTTTGCCTAGCCTGCCAAGAGCATAGATCCAATCACCAGTACTCGATCCTCCATCCATGGGTATGGCCTATACTGCCCCCTGGAAATGAGTATATGGTCCATTCCTCAACAACATATGCCTCATCCTGGTTGATGCACATTCTAAGTGACCTGAAGTCATCAAGATGTCAAGCACGACAACCAGCAGAACAATAATTGAAGCCTTAAGAAGCATCTTTGCAAGATATGGTCTTCCGGAACAGCTAGAATCGGACAATGGCCCATAATTAACTTCAAACAAGTTCAAGGAATTCACAACAGAAAATGGAATAAAACATAACAGGAGTGCTCCTTACCACCTATCTATGAATGGACTAGCTAAACACTTTGTTCGAACCTTTAAATGAGCTGTGAAAACTGGTGAGAGAGAGAGATTACCCCTAGAGACACGGATATGTAAACTCCTACTAACCTACAGAGCTACTCCTCATGCAACTACTAATATCACACCAAGTGAACTATATTTGTGCAGGAAAGTATGGACTCACCTTGATTTACTTAAACCAGGTCTACAAGAGACTGTGGAAGAGAAGCAAAACAACCAGAAGAAACACCATGACAGTCATGCCAGATACGGAACCTTAATTAATTAGCAGACAGTCACTGTAAAAGATTTTGCCCAACAGAAATGGATTACTGGTATAGTATTAGAAAGCACTGGTGCCCTGTTATAACATGTCAAATTGAATGATGGACGAATTAGGGTTTGGCTCATCTGCTCGAAATGAAATAAATGAATCACCAATTTCCAATGACCAGAGTTTTGATTTCTTCCCAGCCAGAGATTCTGTTGACACACCACCTAGTCAAGATAATGTACAAGAGGCAGTCGAAGATGTTCATCGATACCCAGCACGTGATCGCCGACCTCCAAACAGGCTGATGAACATTTTTGCTTAAGAGGGGAGGAATGTGGAGTTATGCCCATGTCAGAAACTTCCTTAATTATAGTTTTACTTAATGCTTAAGTTTTATATAGTGAATTGCCCAACTCTTATTAGTTAAACTATTTCCTTTATACTGAATAGGTGACTTATGTATGTTTATAATAATACGGTTAGCACCAGTACAGGATATATTTTTAAATTTCATTAAGGTTGGAGGATACACATACAAAAAGTCAAACTTTGGATACAAGTAGGGTACCTATCCCACTAGAATTTAATGAACATCGCATTAGATTCATAGTGAATTATACACATTTTGACATGACATATATTATACCACCATCAATTATAGGACAAAATGAGTGATTATGGGACACTATGTTTTTGACCCATTATGCTAGTCACTGAGCAAACAATTCACATTTGAAGCACATGGTAATGTGATAAACTGATTCAATTATTCCCAGTACGGTAGTACTGGGTACACAGGAATGGCACGGATGGCCCATTAGCGCAATACAAATATTCACGCGAATAACTCAGCAAAAACTGAGCGCTTAGCACTAAAAGGCTTCTANAAAAACACAAATCATTGTAATTAGCTTCAATGTCTTAGTTTTATACAAGTCATTAAGAATAACACGTACAATTACAACAATAAAACTCATCATTTTCACCTGGAATGTTTGCTTGCCCAGAGCAGTCAAAGCACATCCATACGTTGTACCAGTTGCAGCAAATCCATTCCTCACCAGAATCGTCATCTTTGAAGTTAAGTCCACAAGATGGAAAAGTAACATGATCCTCATCATGATCACTGGAAGTAGAAGGCTTATCATTTAAATTCAAACAGCTCAATTCTTCAGTGACCCTCTCTCCTCTTTTCTTCACTCATTTTTTCACTCGCTGCTTCTTCTTTTCTCTTTCTCTTTTCATGTTCTCTCTCATTCTCAACTTTCTTCCTCTCTTTCTTTTTTTTTCCCCTCTCTCTCTACTTTTCTCATTTCTTTCTCTTTTTCAGCTTTCTTCTTTTCCTCTTCAGCTTTCTTCATCTCTTACAGTACTTCATCATCTGTTATACAAATAGCAGTACTATTCGTTGCTTTCCTTCCTTTTCTTAACTTTTTGGCTTTGGTAACACCAAGATATCGAGTACTAGATACAACTGAGGATGGAGGGCTCCCCTTTTCAGGGTGATATATTCTTATCCAGGCCAAATACCATGAAAGTCATAACCTTCAAACCTCTTCTTGAATAGACTCTTCTGTTTATCAGTATATATGGAGCCAGTAGATGATTTAGGTGATGGAGGAGTGGCTTTAGAAGACAACAGATGGTCATTTGATGTAGGAAATGAATCTTGATGGTCACTTGATAGAGGAGTGTTTTTAGAATAATTTGAAGGCCTAACAGCTTTAGAGGCAGCAAGTTGACGGTCTGAAACTTCACCTGGATTCAGTGGGTATATCCCACATTTACGAAATCCACTAAGTATATTTTTGGCGGTAAACGACTCATGCCATGCTTCATGTACAAGTTAGGCAATCACATTGGTAGTGATTACTTGGCTAGATCTATCTTTTAGGTATTTTTGACAGGCTTTAAAAAAGTTCGATTTAAAAGAAGCAAAAACACATAGTTCTAACGGCTGTAAAGTATGGGATGGTAGACACAGCAGATATATATTATTTTCGCAAGCCAGCTCAATGAGTTCAATAGAATATATGTGACGAACGTCCATCTTGAATCAACAATACGGGTCGGGTTGGAGGTATGTTATGGAGAAAGAACTTAAACCATTCAATGAAATGTTCAGAATTAATCCAACCTGTGTCACTATGTGTAAAAAGTGTATTTGGTACACAACCATTTCCAGCAACTCTTGTCTTTCGTCAACTCTTGTCTTTCGTGGACATACCATCATTGGTGGACAGACCACTCCTGAAGCAGACACACAAGATTGTATTGTATTTATCCCTTTTCGGCTGATGCAATAGAATAGACATGTTTGCATCCCATCTGAGCCATGACTATTGATACACCTGTTTCATCAGCATTGTACACCAACATCGGTTTGGTAACAAGATTTAACCTGCCATAAATGCTACCCCAAGTTTTGCAAAAAAAATCAGAAACTACAGAATGCAGGAGGTTTGCTATAAAAGTAATAATGCAAGAGATCATGATATTCCAGCGAGATATGAGGGTTATTAACAATAATATCAAGAGAAAAGTGTGAGTGGATAATAGAAGAGAAATCTTTTACTCACATGATGAAGTATTCCAAGTAAGATAGGCATTGAATGCAGGAGGTTTGCTATAAAAATTATAATGTGAGAGATCATGATATTTCCAGGGAGAAGTGAGAACGATTGACAATAAAATTATCAGGAGAGAAAAGATTTTCCCCCCCTCCTGCAACTTGGGTCACTGCAATTAGATAGGATGGCCGATATCGATGCTTCAGGGAAAAGTCGAGAGATAACAGAATAAGAGACTAAATGAGTGGTTAGGTGAGACATTGAAGTTATTTAATTAATGAGGTCACTAACTGAAGAGATAGAGACCTAACGTCAAGAGAAAAGAACTGTAATAGCAGCAAATTGTTCACGAATTTAGCAGTGATATAGATAGACCTAAATGATGCTAATACACTTGCACTTACTAATCCCTGAGATCGTTGTTCTTTATCCAGAAATTCACCTTGAAAGTTTCATTCGAGGTCAAAGGTCGGATGTGCGTTAGATAGAATACTTTTTTTGAATTCTTGAGAACTTTGGAAGAACTCGATGAAGTTTACGTGGCTAGCTGCAGTGTACTCTTAATCCTGCTTGAACTACAGAACTTTAACCGGACTGGAAGTGAAAATTCTGCAGGTTAGTTATAAGGTGGATTTTGTCTCAAAGCTGTGTTTGCCTGAAGGTAGTAGCTAGGTATTCCCTAACTCACATACAGCAAGAACTAAGCCTACCTATTACCTGTAGGAAATTTGAAAGATATTTGTTGTTGCTAACCACCTGGGTGATCATTGGGTTTTTGTGGATAGTGAGGTTCTGTATGTTTTCAACCTTGAACCCTCACAGCCTTAAATCACTGCCCTGTAGGACTACTATAAAGCTACTAGAACCCCCATGTAGTACTATGATGCTGCCAGAACCCTCTGGTTGTGGGTAGCTTTTTCTTATTCACACTAGACTAAGTAACTTGCTATAACGGTTCACTTCATATTTGTATCTCAACAGAATCAACGTTTGACTCAGCCAGTTCTGAATGATGGCAGCAGTTGAAGGTACGTAGGTATGGTGTATACGTGGCCAAGTGAGCCCAGTACGTGACATTGTGCACAACTATCAGCCACCTACACCAGGCACTGGTCTAGATACATTAATAGTGTAGAATAATTATAATTATATGATCTTGCATTGTGCACTTTTTTAGGATACCCTAATATCTGCATAGAGTACATTGTACAGGCTTATTAAGTACTTGAATACATGCATGTGCTTCTTTCCTCATAGGTACAATACACATCAAACAGCTAAAAGAAGAGGTGAAAGAGTGGTTGTCCAGCTCTCCTTAAAACTTGCAAAGCAAGATGACGATATCGCCCATCTAAGGGAAGAACTAACAATGCTACTAATCGAGCTTGCCTCCACCAGGGTTACCCTGAAGGATATTCTTGGAAAACTATGATAATAGTCTGGTTAATAATTTATAACAGTTTTGTTCATTGTTGTATGTACCTAAAACATATAATTATCTTGTTAGTTGACAAAAAAAAAGAAAATCAATCAGTTTTAATAATCAAGTCACCCCTAGCAAGATCCTCCTGCAAGTTGAAAAAGCAGTGCTCTTCTTCTCCATCATAGGATATTTCATGCAAGTGAGTGTTCGGATTGTAGCTAACAATGAATCCCAAAAACCATTTGTCTTCTTTCTTGTCAATTTTAAATTTGTGCATTACTGTTCGTCCAACTAAAGCATCAGATGTGTAGGTATGAGTAGTGTGAGTTGCCACACTCTCACTGTCATCACGGTCACGAAGACACTGTAAATGCTGAAAACTCTTTGATAATATCAGACAGAGGCTTCTGTTTTCCCTTTGTTGTAAAGGTTATATTAATGCTCTCTTCAAATACCGTTTTTCGAATCTTGATCTGCTCTTTTAGTATTGCACGCTTCTTTTGACCCTTCTTTGCACTACTGATGCTTTCTTCATCAATCTCCATCAACAAACTTTTCAGCTCTTCCACTGATGCTACAACATGTAGCTTTGATAGTCTGTCCTTTTCTTCTGCAGCTCGCTTCTGAAGAGCGTCTCTGCGGTTCTTTTCTGTGATCATTTTCTGTTGTCAAAACTCACGCCGCTCATTTTCAGTCCTTTGATAATCCTCCTTTACTTGTCGTCTACTCTTTCTAGCCAAATCAACAATAACACGCTGTTGATCATTCGGTAGTGAGTTCAACCATTTTGTGGTGCCATTCTTCCTTGCCTGTACTAGATTAGATTTTGTCATCTGGTGTACATTTGGCATTACTATAGACAGAGACCCAAGATGCTCTCACACAAATCATTATTCGGTTTCAGGGACTTTAAAACACTCTGCACATCTGGTTCTGGATCCCAATACCTTCCACCTGGTAGCTGGTTTGCTGCATATGACGAAAGTTTGGAAATCATTTTGCTTGCTCCTAAAGCAAAGAACTGAAGGAGATCCTCATCATTTTCAGTTCTAACAAGTGTATTAGCATCATTTAGGACTATCTATATCACTGCTAAAAGCCAGGGTTCATTGATATTGATTTTTCGAATTGTGGACCCTACTAGTGATGAGGCCGGTACATTGATGCCATCCTGATTTTCATTTCCAGATGCAAAAAAGGATATGGTTGCTTGCAAGTGGGTGGTAGTAGTGGAAATTTAAGCATGACCCAACAAAGATAGAGATGATGATTGATCATACAAAGAAGTTGAGGGTTGTGATAACATTGGAGATGAAACAGAAATATGGATGAAGAAACATACTGCGGCTGAATGTTAAGGTATTGAATCTGACTAGCAGTGACTGTTTCCCTTGTCATGTCTATCAACACTTAGAGAACTGAGGTGTATTCAAAGTGGACTCAGACTGAAATGGATTGATGACAGAGTAAACTTTTTGTCTCTGAAAAGTTGCTGGAACTTTCCTTTTATGTGACTCTGGTTTAGAGCCTACACTTTTAGGGAGATTGTGTGTAACTATTTGTCTCTACTCTTGTCTCTAATGAGGTCTTTATCCCAGATAGAGACCTCATTAGCGATCAACATCAAAGGCTGAATATTCATAAATTTTCTAGGAACAACCACTACTAGACTGCACGTGGTAATGTTTACATTGTGGTTATTTGCACCCACTTAGTTTTTGACCAGCTTGTCAATTATGAGCTTTAATGATATTGCAGCTGCAGAGCGACCTCTGCTAGACCCATAGTGGAGCGAAAAATGGGTCTAGCTCGATGGACTAGCATGCCTCAAATTTCAATTTTATTCTATATGAGACATTTCTATTTATCCAAACCACACCCCCTAAGTGTACCATTACGCATGCTAATGCATGAATAACTAGCTTCTATTTCGAGTTATTTCCTGCTAAGAAGACTACTCGTCAAAAGGCCTACAGGAAGAATTCTGAAAGATTAGCAATTGGAGCATTTGGAAGAAATAGAAGAAGCATTTGGAGAATACGGAAGAAATTATTGGAAGAGATTGAAAAAGTGAGAAGGAATTATATACCAGGAAGAGATATTATACGGAAGCAACCCTAAGACACAAAAAAAACAACAAACCAAATCCTAAACATATCTTTCTTAAACCCATTGACCTGACATACAGAAATGTCAAAGAGCAAAAACAAAATCAGATACACATGCAGTCCTAAGAAATGGCGTTTCCAAAGGCCAAAAAACACTCGCAAACAAACAAATCAGCCAAAGAGGCCTATCAAATCTACTCACAAAGGTACCCGAAACACAACAACAAAAAAGCCAAACAGGCGAAAGCCAACCAGGGATATATACCATTCTGATACCGAAGTCGAAAAGGACTGGAGAGACTTTCTACACCATGCCTCTCTAAAGCTGGTAAGCTTACTGATCAAAAATCACTGAAAAACAATCACCGAAGAAAAACAAACCCTCAAAGAAATCCATGCAAATAATTATTATCAAGGATATAGCCAAAAATGAAGACTCCGATACAAAACCACTAATACAATAGCAATGGAACTACATAACAAGAAAAGCAACAAGAGAGGCTGCCCAGTTCAGCGAAACACTAAGGGACTCAAGAGACAGCAAACTGACAAATAAGAGAAGAAGGGAGATAATATGAAGACAAAAGCACAAGCCCCAAACATAAAATGAGAACTGCCAAACCATATTACATGGGAAATCCTCCCACGATCTATTACAATCACTTAGGAACCCGCCAAGACAGAGGAAAAGGAAGAGCAAACGGAAGAGACTACGCGAGGAAGAACTATTGAACCTCAAGATAAAAAGAAGAAATAAATTTCTGAACAAATTCAGTCATTTTAACTCTTTTTTGAATTTGTCTTGTACAAATTTCAATCTGATCAAAATGCGAATAACCATGAATCAAAAGTGGATGAACAAAATAAATTAGTTATATTAAATACAAAATTTAAACCCACTGAAGACCAACTAAAGTATTAAGAAAAGGCTTAAGCTTTGTCTCTAAACCCAAACAAATATAAAAAAACTTGTACACAGACACTTGCAAATTTATCTAAAAACTGAGAAGCACATACTACAGCAACACTATTTACAAAAACAAAGATCAATACCATAAACAACAAGTAAATGAAAAAAATGGCAAAACTGCAAGAGACCCATTTAACATACCTAAATATAGGTCGAGGAAAGACTGCCCAAATATTAAACCTGAACCTTTATGCATAGAATGAGACTAGAAATCATTGATGAAACCAAACACATACAAACAAAATCAGACATTACAAGAAGAGAATGAAGAGCACTACTCAGGTCAGTTAAGGCATGTAACAGTTATTTTGTCAATGCAAAAATTTTGTTAAGGATATTTTTGTAATGGTTTATTTCTAAGCATTGAAACTTAGTACAAATATTAACCATTGGAGTGTCTTCACACACACCAAGTTAAAGCATCACGTGATCAAGGGGGGCGGGGCTAGTCCAAATAAATGCTAATTAGCCACGCCTACCAAATTTTGACACAAAATTTTTTTGCTCGGTAACTTTCCTATTCTGCCTGGAAGGAACAACCTGGATTGAACTTTAGTTTCAGAGAAATGCTTCAAAAACCTCAAATTCTAATAAATGCATACCTACTTAAATAAGCAAAACTAGAATATCTCTACAGCTAATTATCCCACCCCTAGGTTCCACCCACCAATACATTGCCCACCATTAGGTTATGTCAAAAAAAAATTTGGTGGGCGTGGCTAATTAGCTACAGTTGCGCATTTTTAAAAGTTCATTTATTTGGACCAGCTCCGCTCCCCTTTATCACGTGATGCTCAAACTTCGTGTGTCTGAAGAAACTGCAGTGGTAATATTTGTACCAAGTTTAAATGCTTAAAATTAAACCAGTACAAAGATATTCTTAACCAAACTTTTGCATTGCCAAAATGGCTGTTACATGCCTTAAACGAGGAGGCGGAGTATAAAAGGCCCCGCCCAGGGCACTTCCGCGATGGATTCGCTCGTTGACTACAAAAATGTCAAAATGGCGACCTTATCCAGATTTGGTTTTCAGTCATTTCCAGTAACCAACGACCTTTACCAAGGTCTATGCACTTTTATAAACGCCCACACACATCCACACTACATACACATAATTCAAAAATTCCAAAATGGCAAATGTTGAAACTTGTTTGGAACCAAAGAGAAAGAGAGTTAGACATGGATTTCGCTACCGGATGGAGTTCAAGTTCGACACAGAGGATGACAAGCGTGCCTTCATAGCGAGAATTGACAATACTAAGCGAGTGTTAGCCCCCAGAGGTGACAACACGGAGCTTGTTTCTTGCATGATGGACAAACTTGGAGCATCTTGTGGAGTGTCTCAAGACACTGAGTCTACTTCTACATTGCCTACAGAGCCAATGCTAGAACGTTCAGGTGTGTTTAGATTTTAGCTATCCTGTCATAAAACTTTATATAAAAATTTATGTTTGTTGAAGG
>CAXIPT010000170.1:0-11250 GCA_964030475.1 Tethya wilhelma
CTAAAAGAAGATGGCTATATTGAAGTACATGAATTTATACTCTCAGTTTCAAAGCTTTCTAGTTTTTGTTTAGGCTTATTTGTGATGAAAACGAGTATTAAGGAATGTAGTACCTATGAAAAGAACTTACTTTGTGCTGTCAAAGTTGGCTCAACGCATTCTGGTTCTGTGGAAATGCTTTTCAAGTAAGTCAGTTAGGAAGTAAGTACGTACGTACGTTAGCAGAACAAAAATGGCACTATTGGGGCTTCCCACCAGCTCTCTCTACGAGTGCAGAGAAAAGTTTCTGTGAGTTTTAGGCCTTGCATGCAGTTGATAATCTGTCGGTGAGAGCCTCTGAGTAAGTTTTAAAACTCAATTTTGTTTAGCTAGATTTTTATGATCATAAACATTTTGTATTGTGTCCATGGGACATTCGGCCCATTCCTACTATACGTACTACCGTACGTATGATATTGCACAAAAGTGGTATAACTTACCACTGATTGCTGTGTCACTGATGGTGGTGAGGTTAACCACTACATCTCTCTCCAGCTGGGCATTATCTAGAACTTCAATAGTGATACTCACTGATTGGTCTATACCTTCGTAGACTGTGTAGTTATTGCTCTGAGCAAACCCAATGACAGCATCTGCATTGTATAATGGCATGCACATCAGCAGTATAGTATGACATTATACATTATAGAACAGATACATTGCCATTAATTTGATTGATTTCTTACTATCATCGTTAGCAATGTAAATGGTGATATTGGATTGTGATGGCTCCAATGTTACTCGATCAGTTATGTTGTCAGGCAGGCTTAGAACAGCCAGGAAAGTCTCATTGTGTTCAATGAGATCATCATCAATGATTTGAATTGATAATACCATGAAACGTGATGCACACTGAAAGAATGTAAGCATTTCTGGGTTGAGTTGCTGATCGAATGGAGTGTAGTCCTTCATTGCTGTTAAGATTATAGTAATGTTGATGTTAGAAGTAGTTGGCATATTATGACGTACCTCGAGCAGTTCCATCTTCAGTGTGAAATGTCACACTGACATCTCTGGTTGGTATGCCCTCTAAAACACTCACTCTCAATCTCAGTAGACCCTCTCCTTCACTTACAGTAAACTCAGTCTCTTCAAACCCTACTATAACTATGTATATCATACGGAAGTTTACACACTGACCTGGTATAATTATTGCATGCTGATAAACAGTTACAACACTGACTTACAATCGTCATCATTGATGACAGGAGTAGCTATGGCAGGAAACAATGTGACCCGAGGAGGTAGTGTACCACTGGCTGCAGAGACCATTGCACATATCCTCTCCTTCCCTTCCACCTCATTGTCATTTATCAGAGGCACAGTGATAGGCACGACCGCTGTGCCTGTCAGAGTGAAACTTGTTTGTGTCTCAAACACAAAGTCTTCACCAGCTGAACAGTGAATTGAAGTGTATATTACACAATGATACATGATTACATGCCAGTAACATGCATCATGCATCAGGAACGATTGGTAACAAAATGTATACCTTTTGCAAACCCAACGTCCAACTCAGTTTCATTATTATTCGTTGTAGTTTCATTACATTCTGATTCACTGAGTATAGTGAACGTCAGTGGCAACTCATACCCCAGCTCTCCTGCCCTCACTCCAATCATGAAGGTCACATTTTCACTTTCATCGACAATAATTGGACTCAATTGTCCCATAAATCCTATCATCACTCCTAGTAAAAGTATACACTACTAATAAAAACTGCATGCATGCATGGTTATAGAGACAGACTAGAAACAGGCTACAGTAATTACCGTGGGAAATTTTCGTATTATTCTTTCGTATGCCATCCGACTATACAAAAATTAAAACTGTGAAAATTAAACTTCCGCATTTACTTTATACAAGCACACACTGCATATACAAAATTTAAAAGTACGAAAAAAAATTTTGGTGCGTTTTTAATGATTTATACAAAATTTTGTACCAACGAAAATTTCCCGCTATACGGTATATAAGATTTACTTACTATCATTGTCCACAATAGTTATTTTAGCCTCATTGTGTATTATTCTCCCTCTCTCTTGCTCTGAGAGCTGGATAGGTTCATTTCTGTGTACTAGCTGTATTGCTTCAATCTGGATAGTAAAGTATTCCACATTTTCTGTGATGTTGTCATCAACTATCACAATAGCAATTTGTGCTATTCGACTATCATTTGTGAAACCTAGATTCCGACGATTCTGAATTATAAAGTCACCCTCAACTTCAAGAGCATCATTAATAGAACCTGCATGTCATATGTATAATATTATTATGCTTATTGTCTTACAACATACCATGTGACTGTTTGTCTATTTCTGTGACTTACCATCTGCTGATCCACTTGCTGTGGAGACCAGGGCATTGATTTCATCTGCTTCAATGGTACCAAATATAAATTCTAAATTTAGAATAGCCGTACCTGCACCTTCATTTATTGTACTAGCAATTGTGTTGAACTCAATCACAAGCACTACAGTGTGATGTATGTGAATGTGTGTATATGTGTGTAGGTGTGCATGTGTACCATGTGTGTGTGTGTGTGTGTGTGTGTGTGTGTGTGTGCACATGTGTGTACATGTGTATATGTGTGCTCATGCAGAAATGAACAGCAAGAGTGAGAACCATACTATATCTTGACGATATAACTTACTATCATCATCAAGTATTATGACTGTTGTTTCTGACTCTACAGTTACTCCACTGATGGGATCATTCACTTGTGTCAGTAACACAGAAAATTCCTGTATTACTTCAAAAACATCATCATCTTTGATTTCAATTGAAATATTACGTTGAGGGATATTTGGTCCAATGGTCAGTGAAGTATCATTTCCTAATGGTTCGTAATCTAAACCAGCTGGAAGTGTATAATGATATTATATGTAGGCACAAAGTTATGACTTAATACATAATAGCTACATTGTAATAATATTAAAAATAATTATACTCACAGATTGCTGTTCCATCATTGGTAGTCAGATTTAGTTTGATCTCATTTGGAAGACTTCCAGCCACCACTCCAATCACAAGGAACACAGTACTGTTGTTCTCATAGACTTGATAGGGCTCATCAATGAATCCTACCCTAGCAACTATGTGTACAGGTCATACATGCAGTACTATAAATATAACAGATAATATATAATACATAGAACAGGCTTCCTGCATGAATCTACAAGGTCTAATTATCCCGGCTGTTCAGCTTACTAGTTATTTTATCATCAAAACTACTTACTATCGTTATCCAAAATAGTGACAGTTGTGACATCAGGGTCAAAAATAACACTGGAAGAAGCAATACCAAATCTGCTAAACACCAAGTCAATTGTTAAACTCTCAGTGTTTTCAACTTCTCCATCATCAGTAATTGTAAGCGGGGTACACTGTCTTCTGGTGAACTCATCAAATGATAGAAACACTGTTAGATCTTCTTCAGCAATCCTGCCATAGTCAGTCTCATCTAATGAGGAGCAACAATAATATTACAAGTATAGTAAAAATTTCATAAAAATTAACAGTGTAGGAATGGGCAGTGCGGTAAAAAGTAAGGAAACAAGGCATGTCGCAATTTCGGCACATGACTACTTCATTTTCATTTTTGATTCCTCATACATCCTGTCATATGAAAATAAATATTGATATGCTTCAAACAATGTTGTACATGCCTGGATAAAATAATGGTTGGAATTCATAGATCATGCATGCCAATCAGTATGCTGCAGAGTGTGCCACGTTATGGTCGGATTACTGACAGGGAGTGCCAATGGATTAATTGAGGTGTGGTGCTGAGGATTAACTAAAACAACTTTGCCTAGATTGCCTGCTTATATACTTTGCCCCACTTAGCTAGCTAAAAGTTAAGTTCCATACTCTACTTGAGCATAAAAAAATGAAGTAGTCATGTGCCGAAATTGTGACATGCCTTGTTTCCTTACTTTTTACTGCACTGCCCATTCCTACACTGTAATTTTTATGAAATTTTTACTATACTTGTTCATTCACTTTTTTCAACACTAAAGTGAGGAGACTATATCAGGGACTTAGTTAGTCCTTACAAAAGCTTGAGTAGCGCATAGCAGTACTATTAGGCTAATGCGCATGCGCATAAAATGCCACGTGGATAGATAACGACCTTTGACCTCTACCTACAAAAGATGGCTGCATTGAAGTGTATGAATTTATATACTAAGTTTTAAAGATTTCTAGCTCTTGTTTTAACACATTTGGGCAGAAAGCGAGTGTAAAAAGGCACTAGTCCAGATGAGAGCAAGTTGTTCTGTGTAGTCAAAACAAGCTCAACATCTTTTTTTTCTCTGGAAATCGCTTTCAAGTACTAAGTCAGTTAGTAAGTAAGTAAGTAAGTGAGAACAAAATTGCGTGGGTGTAGCTTCTAACTAGCGCTCGCTACGAGTGCTTATGAAAGCTTCTGTGAGTTTTAGGCCATGCAAGCGTTTGTTAATCTGTCTGAGAGAGCTTCTGAGCAAGTTTGAAGGTTTAACTTTGTCTTGCTAGATTTTTATTGTGATAAACATTTTGTATTGTGTCTATGGGACAGTCGGCCCATTCCTACTATACGTATTACCGTACGTATGATATACAAGTAGTAAAAATTTCAAAAAAATTAGTAGTGTAGGTGCACCCGGTTATGGAACCTTTGTGACTACTTTTACTACAAAAATATTGGAACCTAACACTTATAAGTGCACCCTAAGGTTCCAATTATAAATATTTTAACCCTTTCTGTTCCGTTATCAGTACCCTTTGGTTCTTGATAGTATGGCTGTCCGTAAGAAGCTCAGACTCCCTTCCTTGAAGGTCACACATCATCACCCTTTTGGTAATTGTGAAACCAAGGATGTACAGAGAAATATCTCATCACCAGAAGCTACTGCTTCTAAAGTGGATGACCTGGAAGAGGGCGGTGATGAACCCAGGTTTCAAGCTGGTAGTGAATGCAATCTACCTGGCAGCAACACGTTTAGCTTCAACTTTGGTGATGGTATAGATGAATCTGAGCTACCTACAATGCATGAATTGCAGCAGAAATCTTCTGTGGCTGCGTGGGATAGACTTCGATCAGGATTGCTCAATGTTGTTACAGAGTGTGCGGCAATGCCTGTTGGCCAGTTGTGTATGCTTTGCACAAATCCTGCTATACTGAGATGCCAGAAATGTGGGCCACTTGTTCATTACTGCTTTGAGTGCTTTTGGAAGCAACATGAGAGATCTAATATCTTCCATGTACCAGAGAAATGGGAGGTACATCAGTGATTAATTGACCTTTAGTTGTTAACGTTATACTAATGCAATGTACCTTCTTTTCAAATAGAAGGACCATTATGTTCCTTACCAGTGTGAAGATAGGCGTGTAAACATTCGGCCTGACCACGTATGTGGTTCTAGGAAACAAATCCGTCTGAGGTGTATTGATGAATATGGTATCAAAGTTATAATTTATGCTTGTATGTGTGCCAACATTGACAGTATTGTGATCTTCTTTTAACACAGGTATTGAACATAACATTCTGTTTTGTTGTTGTGGTTGTGAGAGTGTGTGTCTCACGCTTGCAAGAGCCAGACTTTGGCCAGCTACACCCCAACATCCTCAACTTGCCTTTACTTTTGATCTCCTGGATTGGGTCGAGGCACTTCTTTTAGAATGCCAAGTTGCGTTGAAAGATTTTTGCAGTGCTTTATTTTTCCGATGCCCTTTCCTTGCTACCAAGGTGTGTTTATTATATCAAAAGACATTGTCTATAACCACTTCTACATATTTTGCAGAAAAGAGAGGTGTATACACATCTAATCGACTGTTTTGAAGAGTACAGGTATGTACCCATTTTAGTTCTTGCCATGATTGTGCATAATTATGGTTTTAACCTATACCTTAACTATTTATATGATTACATAGATTTCTAAAGCATGAGATGAGACACTGCAGCTATATATGTGACAAGCTTGACTCTGGAAATGTTTGCCCAGCTTGCCCAAAAGTGAAGTGCATAAGATGTATTGGGAAGTATTTTTTAATTACTGCATTTTTATTTAACAGGATGAAGGAAGTAAAATATACGCAATGGATGGATTGTTTGGTCTACCAAGAAAGAAGGCAGCCGGTGTAAGTTACAGACAGCCTGTACAAGGGAATCTCTTCTTTTGTGAGCAATCTGCATTGGATGAATTTGTTGCTGACTACAAGTGTAAATCCTCCATTGAAAAAGTAATACTTTGCATTCATATATAAAATGGTCAAGCTATCAGCTCTCAGTGTATTGTATTTTAAATTTGTTTAGGATTGTAGCAATTTTCTAGCTGGAGACATGCTGAGAAGCGCTTCAAGATACAAGGCACTTGATGAGACTGGTATCTTAGGAATTGCATGTCGCCATGAGTTTCCTGCCCTTTTTGTGAACTTGAAGCATGGCGAAAGGTGTGTTATACTTTGCATGAATAAACTCCAGATTCATAATTGCTGTTATTTATGCATATAGACTTGCTTATGGTGTTTGGATGCTAGAGCAGCTTATTGAGAGTAACCAAAATCAAGAAACATATGTAATGTATGATATTGCTTGTACAATGTGGAGGCATTTGAAGGTAGAGTACAAAATACTTTGTCATATCATACAGTATTATTGTATGTATAGTGTTTATACCCTGCATACAAAATGTGTGTGCATGCATACTGTACTCTTTTATAGTCTAATGGCCGGCAAGATGTTCTAGATGCAGTTCATCTTTGTTTGCCCACATTTCACAGCTATGGTCACACAGCATCTTGTCAGGTAAACGATTTTCCCAGGATCATGGCATTTCAGCACTATAAATTATTATATACCAAATATGGATTGTGTTTGGCCCTCGACATTGTAAAGGTCTTGGGTTGAGTGATGGGGAAACAATGGAAAGACTTTGGTCATATTTACGTCGCTTTGGTAGGATGACTAAGGAAATGCGACCAGCTCATAGAATTGATATCCTCACACATTCCTTAGTATATTATGGAATCAAAACAAAAGAAAAACTAGGTATGTACATTTTAGTAGACTTGTGGGCATTTTTATAGAATATTCAACTTCTATCTCCTCCTCTATGTGCAGTTCACCTTCTTATTTCAAGATATGAGAGAGCAATAGCAACAAAGAAGGTTGCAGAAGAGTCGCTGGATAGTCTGAGATCTCTAGGTCAGTACATAAAGTCATATACTGTATTTGTGAATTATTATTATTATAACAGGTGCTAGCGCTACAGAAGAAGAGGTAGACAAGTGGTTAACGGACTATTCCTTTCCAGAAGAACAGCCATATAAGAGTATGTGTTGACAGTTTTCCATACATGTTACAACAGTTCACTCACATACATATAACATTATAGAAGTACCTAAGTGGAAGCAAACTTATTTCTATACTCTACTTTCATTTGATATGTTAAGGTAAATCACACACACACACACACACACACACACACACACACACACACACACACACACACACACACACACACACACACACACACACACACACACACANATCATACGTACGGTAGTACGTATAGTAGGAATGGGCCGACTGTCCCATAGACACAATACAAAATGTTGGTTACCATAAGAATCTAGTCAAACAAAATTAAACCTTCAAAGTTGCTCAGAGGCTCTCACTGACAGTTTACCAACTGCATGCAAGGCCTAAAACTCACCAAAACTTTTCTCAGCACTCGTAGAGAGCGCTAGTGGGAAGCCATCATAGTGCCATTTTTGTTCTCCTAACGTACGTACTTACTTACTTACTTCCTAACTGACTTACTTGAAAAGGATTTCCAGAGAACCAGAATATGTTGAGCCAACTTTGACAGCACAAAGTAAGTTCTTTTCATGGGTACTACATTCCTTTGTACTCGTTTTCATCTTAAATAGGCCTAAACAAAATTTAGAAAGCTTTGAAACTTAGTGTATAAATTCATGTACAACAATGCAGCCATCTTTGCAGGTAGAGTTCAAAGGTCATTATCCACGTGGCATTATTGTGCGCATGCGCATTAGATTCTTCAGTATAATGTATATAGTACATGTAGCTGCTACTCAGGCTTTTTTGTAGGGACTAACCAGTCTCTAGTTGTCTCCACACTGTAGTGTTGAAAAAAGTGAATAAACAAGTAGTAAAAATTTTTAAAAAATAAGTATTGTAGGAATGGGCAGGACGGTAAAAAGTATTGGAACAAGGCATGGTCTCAATTTCGGCACATGACTACTTCATTTTTATACCCAACTCTTACCCGGCAGTCTATTCAGTTACCTGTCTGTTATAGTTTACTCACTGCTTAGCCAATGCAATAATTAATAAGCTATGGTACCGGTACTATTATGCCGATCATTGCATTTATGACACTGAGGATCCATTTGAGGGATCAAGGATAAAAANATTACAGTGTAGGAATGGGCAGTGCTGTAAAAAGTAAGGAAACAAGGCATGACTGTCGCAATTTCGGCACATGACTACTTCATTTTTTTATGCTCAAGTAGAGTATTGAGGATTAACTAAAACAACTTTGCCTAGATTTCCTGCTTATATACTTTGCCCCACTTAGCTAGCCAACAGTTATGTTCCACACCTCAATTAATCCATCGGCACTCCTTGTCAGCAATCCAAACCATAATTATGGCGGCACACTCTGCAGCATACTGATTGGCATGCATGATCTATGAATTCAAACCATTATTTTATCAAGGCATGTACAACATTGTTTGAAGCATATCAATATTTATTTTCATATGACAGGATGTATGAGGAATCAAAAATGAAAATGAAGTAGTCATGTGCCGAAATTGCGACTGTCATGCCTTGTTTCCTTACTTTTTACCGCACTGCCCATTCCTACACTGTAATTTTTATGAAATTTTTACTATACTTGTAATTTTATAATTAATATACTAATTTTGTAAGCTTTCTAGCTCTTGATTCAACAAATTTAGGTAGAAAGCGAGTGTAAAAGGCACTAGTCCAGATGAAAAGAAGTTGTTTTGTGTATCAAAACTACCTCAATGCTTTTTGTTTCTCTGGAAATCGCTTTCAAGTAAGTTAGTGAGAACAAAATTGTGTGGGTGTAGTTTCTAACTAGTGGCGCTCTCTAACGAGTGCTTATGAAAGTTTCTGTGGGATTAGGCCTTGCATGTTGTTTTTAATCTATCTAAGAGAGCTTCTGAGCAAGTTTTGAAGGCTTAACTTGGTTTTGCTAGATTTTTATGGTGATTAACATTTTGTACTGTGTCTATGGGACATTCGGCCCATTCCTACTATACGTACTACCGTACGCTAATTTTATCTGACGCACCCTTTTGGGACTTAGAAAATTTTTTGCAAGGTCATCTCTAGGAAAAGGTCGTCACAATTAAATAGGTTTAGAGCTTGAAATTTGACTGTTTTACTTGTACTTGGTGTTTGCAGAGCTGAGTGTCCATCTGCAGATAAAAAAACAAAGGTAGAGAGCAACAGATTCTGCTCAACTCAGTGCTAGCTAGCTATAGCTATAGTCTCAGTGACTTTCACTGTGATTGCCCATTGGCATTGCTGTCATGATGGCCTTTTGTGTCTGCTTTGATTTTCTACATAATCAGTCAGTGATCAGTCAAGAAGTCGATATAGCTGAGTACATGCAGCAGCAGTGATCCAATGCTTGAATGTGGCATGCTGGCTAGCGACTGCACTGCAAGTTGTGAAGTCAAAGGCTTGAGAGTCAGATGATGAGCCTGAAATAAGTCAGTTTTCTGTAATTATACATACTTTACTAGTTTCAGAAGTCTGCATTGATCAGTAGCCTAGTAGGCTGAATAAGGCATGCAGCTCAGTAAGTTGAGACTTGTGACACCATATTATTTAATTATTATCATAGATTATTATGGCAATAGAATCATGTATGCATGAAGTTGGATTGTATACAGTGGCTGTATCTGTGGAGATTGAACTTCTGCAGAGGCTTTTGCACTTCTCACAATCTGATTGAGTAGAACAATACTTAATGCATAGGCGTAGGAACCGGGGGGGGCTAGGGGGGCTATAGCCCCCCCAAAAATTTATGAATTATTGCAAACTTTGTACCAATGCATAAGCTATGCGCCATGGGCGTGGCTGGGTGCCAAGCATATTGCGCATGCACGTACATATGCACAGTACTAGTAGTGCCACGGCTGCCACCGAGGAAGCTGGCCATGATGATGAGACGGAAGAACAAGAAAAAAATAGCCCCAAATTCCCCAGATTTCACCTCAGAGCATCCAAACCTCTAAAATTTTCTGGGGGCGCATTCCCCTCTTGATGGCCACTATATATAGCACGGCAGTTCTGCTGAAGGCAGCACTATAGCCCCCCCAAACTGAAATAGCTTCCTACGCCTATGTAATGAGTTTATTTCACTTGCTTTCATATATAGGCAGTCTCTGGCAGACTGTATATGCAATCTTTCTCATCTTCTCCCTTCCAGTCTCCTCTTGCCAATGGCCTCCAGGTGGTGGATCTCACTCAGGCCCCTCTGGTTCACACTCATGAGGAGACAACTTGAAGAAATCGGAGTTTGAGTAGCAAACAATTTTAACTGATAGTCAAGCTTGCATGTAATGGGTATATATACACTCCACATGACGACCTTTACCAGCGTGTTGACCTCGTGAAAAATTTCTAAGTCCCGAAAGGGTGCGTCAGATAAAAATTAGCCTACCGTACATATGATATATATGTAGAAAATTTCGCCATTGAACACATTAGTGTTTGGCTTGCTCTGGCTTGCCCCAATAATGCAGTTACAAGTGACGATGTTTAAACATCAAAGGGGTTGTTATCATACGTACGGTAGTACGTATAGTAGGAATGGGTCGACTGTCCCATAGACACAATACAAAATGTTTATGATCATAAAAATCTATCAGAACAAAATTAAGCCTTCAAACTTGCTCAGAGGCTCTAACTGACAGATTACCAATCGCATGCAAGGCCTAAGACTCACAGAAACTTTCTTCAGCACTCGTAGAGAGAGCTAGTGGGAAGCCACAACAGTGCCAGTTTTGTTCTCCTAATGTACGTACATACTGACTTCCTAACTGACTTACTTGAAAAGCATTTCCAGAGAACCAGAATGTGTTGAGCCAACTTTGACAGCACAAAGTAACTCCTTTTCATAGGTAGTACATTCCTTGATACTCGTTTTCATCACAAATAAGCC
>CAXIPT010000171.1:0-20300 GCA_964030475.1 Tethya wilhelma
GAAAGGTATAGTTGTGCATGGCTACTTTTTGAATTTGAATCTTGCGCTTTAGGTCAAAGGTCGCGGGGTGGGATGAATCCTTTTATACTCTGCACAACAGAAGTGCTCAGAAAAGAACGCGATTACGCACGTACGCGCGTGCGCACCATATTATAATCAACATTCTCGTTTAAAAAGTACAGCAATTCCAAGTAGTGGTCGTTAATGTCCATTACACTTTTACCTAGCTCCTTTGACTTGGATAGCATAACCAGATCAGCATATACGTGGTAATATAATAATGCATCTGCACGTAGTTGAGCCATTTCTAGTACATTTGTTAGTTTAGCATATACCTCCACTTCTCGAAAGGAACTAACTTGTGCTAGGAAAGCGCTGCAAGACATTAGAAATGAGAAAGTAAAATTCCAAAAGCAGCTAAAGCCAAAGCTAAAGAGGCAAGACTCGAGTATGCAGTACTAGAAAATACATTTGCTGAATTACAGGAGATCTTTCGTCCGCTATTTCAGATTTACGAGTTAAGTTGGAGAGCTGTGGTGATGAATGTAGCTGTAGCTGTAAGGACAGTGCTGACATAGGCTTCTCATTACAAACAAAACATGGGAGAAGGTACTCTCCAGCTGTTAGGCGCTTGTACTACCATCTGTTGTCTCAACAAGTTCCAGCTGTAAAGATCGTGGACATTATAAAAACTGTGATTAGATGTTTCTTCCCGGCTGTGGATGTTTATACACTGCAACTCCCCAAAAGATCCTGTGCTGATTACATGTGCAAATGTGAGCTGGCAACATTGAGTAATACTCACAAGGCCATAGTTCATTGAGCAAAATGATTCAACAATTTCCACAGTTTATGGTGTAGCTAAGCCAAACTTAAGTGCATCGTCGTCTCTGCGGTCCTCAATTAGCTTATTAAAACACTTCTGGGTAGCTGCACTATCTGAAGTTGAAGGAGCAAACAGAGTCCAGTTGATTCTGTCAGCATTAGGCAATCTGAGACAATGAGCAATTTCACGCAGCTTCTCTAACTCATTTGAGACATCTTCAATTGCACTGATTGCAGTACCATCTGCCACTTCATTTGCACTGATCACCATGTCATTGATTTCCACACCTCCTATCTTTTTTGATGCTTGGTGGTGTTCAATCTGAAACCAGAGTCGCATCTGGGTGTTAACTTGCAAAAGGCTTTCTTGAGTGGAATGATTCCTAAGGACACCTTAACAGACAGGCACCACCCCATTGACAAATTTATCCATGAATTCTGCAAGCTCCTGGGAAAACATGGTACTCCCAAGTATGGCAGTGGTGTTAACGACTTTCCAGACTATCTGAGGCTTATGATAGAGGGCGGTTCTCTTGATGCAGATTCTCAGCCGTATTATCAAGGTTGTACCAGGGTCAACCTTCTCCGCCAGGTAGGGAGTCGTTATTTCGCAACAGCTAGCAATGCAGCTAGGATATATTTCCTTGCTGATGCAGCTGTAGCATTCCTTAAGTACACTGGAAAAGATCGTGGTAATAAGCTAGAAGTGGAGGTATATGCTAAACTAACAAATGTACTAGAAATGGCTCAACTACGTGCAGATGCATTATTATATTACCATGTATATACTGATCTGGTTATGCTATCCAAGTCAAAGGAGCTAGGTAAAAGTGTAATGGACATTAACGACCACTACTTGGAATTGCTGTACTTTTTAAGTGAGGTTCAGGATAATCCAGAGATAGTATTGAGGAAAGAGCGAGAGGTATTTCAATCAGAGAAGCGGCTGTATGGCAGAAACCCAGTTTTGAATCATAGCCAACATAAGAATGTTGATCTCATATATAACAAGCTCTTTTGGAAAACAGGGGATGAACTCTTTCCAATGATCGTTGAAGCATGAAAGAAAAGCTGTTGTCGTATGCAGAAAAGCATCTGCCAGGTGGAGAATACTGGACACCTGAACCTGCTGTGAGAAAGGTTCTCATGCAACTCAAGCCTAGTAATGACTTTTGTGAGTCTATTCTAGGTCTCAATGACTATTTAACAACAGCAATACCTAATTTGACACAAGCTTCAAGATCAAATCTTGTACAAGTGAAAAAAAAATCAAACCATGATGAGCTTTCTGTGGAGTAATTGTTGATCTAGCTGCACGGGAAAGATTGAAGGTGAATGCTGAGCAGAAACAGAGGAAGAAAGATCTGAATGAACAAAGGAGACAGCGATTACATGCAGCTCCCTTCATATTTTGAAGCTAAGCCAGGACGACAATCAGTCTTCGACCGCCACTGCAAGGAATTCATTCGGAGCTTTGACAAAAAGTGGTATCCAACTGCTGNCAAATAACGCACACTTTTGTGTGTGGAAAGGGTCGTCAATTCGAATGTTCTAGAAGCTAATGAATTATGCATGAGTGTAGAAATTAATGGCGGCCATATGGAGGAGTCACTTTTCGCCTTGTATCTAGCTACTCAATGAGAGGCGCTAAAAACCGATGGCAAAAGCGACTGTACCGGAAGAAACTAAGTTCATTCGTTCAAGAATCAGCTTCTAAAAGTGGATAGTCTCTGAGAAAAGTTGAGCTAAGATAGAAAAAGAAGAAGAAGAAGAATAAGAAGAAGATGGAGAAAATTGGAGGTTTGGCATGTTTGTGTTTGTTACTTTAGCGATGTTTTTAGGCCATGTTTTTGGGCTCATTAGAAAGAGAAAGAGCTAAATAGTAGCTTTAGAAGCCTTTTAGTGCTAAGCGCTCAGTTTTTGCAGAGTTATTCGTGTGAATATTTGTATTGCGCTAATGGGCCATCCGTGCCATTCCTGTGTACCCAGTACTACCGTACTGGGAATAAACTCAGGTTCTCAGCGCTATTAAGGCCTGGGCCAAGCGGCTATAGTAGAGTTCAACAATATTCATTAGAGTTTAATGATATTCATTGTATTTCTTACGTAACAATCACATGACAATCGACACCTACATCTAAGTACATTCGTGTTTGATTTGATATCGCGTACTATTCGGCAAGTGTAAAAAACTAAAGTTGGGGCGTTGCCGCCATTAGCTTTGTTTCCAAGACTCGACGAAGACTTTGAGCTGTGTCTCAGCTTCAGTTGTAATTCTTCAGACTGTCACAGCATGGAAGTTTGCGTAGGTAAGCCGTTATGTTTGTTTGTTCAAGTTAACCTGAAGGGGGGGGGGGGTATAGCTAGCTAGCGTGACAAAACTATAAATTTGAATGAACTGTTTGTTAGTCTACCATAGATAATTATCCGAGGTTCTACCGCGTGTATAAGCGGTATAACTTGACACTTATTCTAGGTGGCCCATGAGTGCGCCAGTCAAGCCTCAGTCATCATACTTAAATCAGTACAATAATATTATATTCACTGCTAGCTAATATCTAGCTATATAGATACACAAACCACACACACGCACACGCACACGCACGCACGCACGCACGCACGCACGCACGCACACACACACACACACACACACACACACACACACACACACACACATTTTAGAAGATAATTAGAAGTGTAGACACACAATTGTATGGATGGACAGTATACGGACTGGACTGGACTGGACGTAATCATGGTCATACTAACACATCAATCAGGATGAAACGGTACAAACACACTCAGTCTGTTGACTCTTATGTGTCTGAATGTTCCATGTAGCCAAGAGTTTGTTTGCTAATTTGTACTTCTTGAGTAGTTGTACTCTCTCTGGACAACTTTCATCAGTAGGAATACTGACATGTTTACTGAAATAAGTCTCTTCACATTCTTTGACAGCTCTCATGATTTTCTTTCTTTCGTTAAGAATTGATGTTTGTAAGTCATGGAGGAGCTCTTCATGTCTTTGCCTTTCTTGTCGGGTAGGATTTGAATTTTTTGCTTTGAGATTGTACCTTAGGCTATCAAACTGATCAAGTTTGGGAGTTCTTCCAATGATTTTAACAATGCACGCAGCATGTTTTGTCTTGAAGTGGGAAGTTGACACAGCGTTTGACTCTAAAACTAATTGAGGGTTTTGGGGTTCAGAGAGTGGATGATCATGGTTTAATTCTGAAGCATCTGAAACTGAAAGGTTCAATGTTACCACATCTGTTTGTTTTCCTTCTTCTAAGCCAAAATCAGCTGGTGCATCATGCGAATGTGAATCGACTATGCACGTGGGTGGTACCACTTCATGGGCATCTCCGATTGATAGCTCTTCAGACTGGAAGGGTTGGCAAATTTCTTGCTGAGGAGTCTCCTCCATATCTCTACTTCTTGTATACACAAGTGTTCGACTTGGAGTTTGAACAAAAACAGTGTTGGAGTTGGTAATTGAAGCTTTGATTTTAGTATTTCATCCCAGCAGCTAGACTGCCAGTTGGTCACATCTTTCAAGGTTACAGATCGGAAATGAAGAAGATGAGGCCCATTTGGATGGCTGGTGATATCGGTATCTCCATCACAGAAGCGGTACCCACCCAATATTTCCTCCCACCACACACCTTCTCCATGAACTAAGTATGGGCTGACTCATTTCAGATGTTGGTTCCAACTCTTCAGGCGTTTTTGTACAAAACATAAATCTACCTTGGTACCACTATGTTTTGGAACACTTTTGCAAGCCTTTGCCACTCTACTTTCTTGTAGCTTGACTGCTGCTGAGACACGGTTTAGCTCACTCTTTGCTTGTAAACGGAGAGATAATGATGATACAACATTTTGTGGGTGTCGATTGGATGTTGCAGTGGTAGTTTTTCTGGCTTGGCTAAAGATTCTTTCCTGGTTCTCTGTGTTAACAGAGGATAGGGAAACTATTTTGAATTGCGTAGGTGCGTGAGCAACCAGAGCATGAAGGTAGTTACCGAACATCCTCTCTCTAGTCATGCCTGCATGGAACTTGGTAAACACTTCTCTGCACAGCTCATGATGGAGCCATGTACAGTTGTACAGGTGGAGAATGTGACGTGGTGTACGCTTTTCGCTAGGTAAGTATAGTAGCTCAGATATTCGTAGAGCTGTTTCGAGTAGCTGACGTATGTTCTTACTGACGTCTTGTTGTCTGATGAAAAGGAAGATTTGAATCAAGACCAATCTGTGGTCAGAACAGGTCATTTTTTGGGAAACTGTTGCAGCAAGGATGTCTTCAACCCCTTTTCTCACTTCACCACTTAATATGTAAGGTAGCTCTTTACAAAGATGAATCAGATGGCCCTTCAAGTCATGTAACGGCTCACTATCCAGTACTGTGTACACCTCAAGATTAAGATCCTCCAGTTTTCCTGTGGGATTCAAAAGAAGAAGGGTGGGGACACGTTGAATTCCCTGCAGGAGATTTTTAAGATCATCTTCCAGGCAATCTTTCAGCTTGTCAGTGTCCACAATGCCCCTTGCACGAAGTTCTTCTTTAAGAGGCTGAATCTTCAACTTGTCTAGTGGTTTGACATCTCCAGGCACTTTTCCCCACTTACCTAATGTTGCAATTGTGTGAATGTCATGGAGACTTCGCCATGGTAACTGTAGAGTACGTGCTAAATCTTCCATATTCTTTTCTTTTACTCCACATCCTCCACACTTGAATCTTCCGCCCTGTTGAGTGCCTCTTTCAAATTGCTTTGCTGGATGGTCTCCTACGAAAAATCTCATTTTGTCTTCAATTTGAACACCACAGGATGTTTGTGTTTTCTCTGATAATGTGAGTAAACAATCTATCCTGTCTTGAATAAGGGAAGCTTGATCTTCAATCCCAGATGAGCCAGCAGCAATCATGTGAATTGAGGGGTACTCGATGGTGGCTTGTAAGTCAACAGCTGCTTCTCGTTTAGCATCCCATTCTGATTGTGTGTAGAATACAGCTGGGTCGTATAACACATGCACTGTGAAGAGAACAGCTCCCATTCCCAGCAGTGTGGCATGGTCATGCCACACTGTTAAATACCTTGTGCGCTGAAATGCTTTCAATTTTTGTTGTAACTCTTCCTTGCTGTATGATTGAGTGCTGTGTACATCAGCAAGAGACATCTTTGACTCCAATTCCTCCATGGACATCGCCTCAATTTCACTGTCAGTGTTTAGTAGCATGTACTTTTCTTGGGAAGTTAGTATCTTCTGCCTTATTTCCTTCAGTGGAAACTTTCGACCTGTTATTGTAACTTCTTGTCTTTGCACACAGCCTTCACTGACTTTGTATTGAATAATTGTGTGTGGTGCACACGAAACACCGAGAGAGATTTCTTTGTTTTGCACCATTTCTTTCCAAGATTCTTTCACTTTTGGCATCGAAGGTGGTACAGGTACGGAAATCTCACCACCATTTAGCCTTCTCTTTCTCATTCTTGTTCTTATGTGTGGTTTTCTCCCATCCAACATTTCTGTATCAACATTTGACTTGCACGCAAGATTTGGCCGCCGTTGGGTCCAGTGATGTTGTGATCTCTGGCAAACTGTTGCCAGTTAATAGGTGGTGGTGCTGGAGGATGATTCTGTAGATCTCTCAGAACAGCCTCTTTGTCCCAGGTCACGTTTGAAAAATCAGGTGAATGTTATTTGTTTGGGGCATTACGCTTTGCAGGTGGAGTTTCGAAGTTTTGAAGCAACCGTTTTCTCTGGTATGAACGTAGCGATTTATCTTCACGTACAATTGTTCGAGGAACAGACGTTGGTAATGATCCATTTTCCTTGCCTCGAACCTTCCTTAGGATTTTTCGTAGCTTCCTTTTATTTTCTACTGGGGTTGGCTTTACCTGTGTGTGTGTGTGTGTGTGTGTGTGTGTGTGTGTGTGTGTGTGTGTTGCAAAATTTTCATTACCCTGGTATTGTATATAATCACTTAATTATTATGTACCTCGATTTTTTGTCCTCCATGAGTAATTAGTGTATCCACAAAGCTACTCTGATATGTTTCACTGAATGAATCATTTAGCTCACAAAGTGTGTCTCGGGTTGTTTTTCTCTTGCCCAGCCTCTCAAGAGCTTCTGTATCAATCGATACAATAGGCTTAAAAATGTATTGAGGTTTGAGAGGGAATTTCTTCTGTAAATCTCCGGATTTTACATAGCATTCCTTGCAGCAAGAGATAGTGTGCTTCTGTTTTTCTTTCAATGCCAAAGCCTTCCATTTATCCACTGAGAATGTATTCACATATTCTTTTCTGTCATCAGCAGTTGGATACCACTTTTTGTCAAAGCTCCGAATGATTTTCTTGCAGTGGCAGTCGAAGACTGATTGTCGTCCTGGCTTAGCTTCAAAGTATGAAGGGGATAAGCCATATTTTGGGCATTCTTTAAACAGATCTTGGATATCCGATTTTCGTTTTGCTAAATCATTTGTAGCATGACGATCTTTTGTGGTAAATTCTCTGATTGCACATCGTGCATACCCACAGTTGATCTGGAACCCAATACTTTTGTTGTTTGTGGCCTCAGACATCTATTACAATTATGCCATTGTGTATATTA
The DNA here is from genome assembly GCA_964030475.1 of Tethya wilhelma. Taxonomy (NCBI): domain Eukaryota; kingdom Metazoa; phylum Porifera; class Demospongiae; order Tethyida; family Tethyidae; genus Tethya; species Tethya wilhelma. The sequence goes on from CAXIPT010000171.1 coordinate 7,444, forward strand.
TACATTGAATGTACTTTACCTCTTCCCTGCCCACACACACACACACACACACACACACACACACACACACACTCACTCACACTGTAACTCTCTCTCTCTCTCTCTCTCTCTCTCTCTCTCTCTCTCTCTTACACACACTCACATACAGGTCACAGGTTATATACAGTCGTGATATCAAGTGGGGACTACAACTGAGTCTTTGGAGAAACCATACTACTGAGCTTGACTGAGTGTCCCTTGGCTCCCTGTGGCATCAATGCAGAGAACAGTTACCAGCTAATAGCTTGTCAGACTTAGGCTCAGTTAGACAGGCAGTAATTCTAATTGCAAATGGGACTATAAATGTTATAGCTTACCTTGTATTTCACCAGTTAGAGCAACGCAAGTTTACATACAGCAGCTGTTTCATCTTGAGTTCACTGATGATGAAAGAATCCCGCCAACACAATTCAATCGCGGTTGCAGCAGCAGCTGATTCTTGCAATATTCTGCGTACTAAGTGAGGGGTGGAGCTCATATCATGTGACTTGCAACTGAAAACTGGTAAAAAGTGTTTTTAGAAAACGCGGAGGACTAGATGCCAGTATTAATAGCTTTCTTTACTATCAAAAGTTGGATATAATAACAATGAACTATACCAGCTTCGGGGGAATCGAAAGCTAACTCTATCTCTTCGTACTTCCGTGGTGAACAGTCTGGTTGACGACCCAGAAAGTATGTATGTGTCTATATAAGTCTTATGCTACGTGCTTTATGAACCCCCCCCGATAAATTTACATTGTATATCATCAGAAAAATTTTGTGGCACAGTCTTAGAACTGGAGGACTTGATCTTCTCCTCCGCATTTCTCGACTTTTGTATAAAAATGTAGTTATGTCATCATTACATAATCCAGTTAATAATGGTTAGTTAACCACAATAAATAATTTAAATGATTAAGTAAAGATAGTACTTCCATTCTGTGCTTGTTTCATCCTCTTATCACATTGCAGTCATAAGTTACTGTGACTGATTTATATATGATTTTGTCTTGTTGCTAGTATGACCCAGGCCTTAATAGCGCAGAGTTGCATTAACTTTGAATACTCAAATAGAGATAGATTGTGCTTCATCAAAGTCTTAGTCTTCTTTTCAGTGAGTCAGATTACACAGCCTTTTCAAATGAGTACCGTTCCTATGTTTAGTGTAAATAAAGCAACTGGGTGAATGCATGCATGGTGGAAGCAATGACTACTTCCCCACACAATGTACTCTTTCCAGACAAAATTAATGTGCCAGGTGGTACACTGCAATTATATGCATGAGCATATGGCAAGCCACTCGTAACAAAATTAAATACATGATACGTCATATATATCACGTTCTCACTACGCGATAACCTACCCCGTTCTCGCGACGCGATAAATATTTTCACAACGTGATACGCGATCAATCGTGTGTGTGATCGTGAAGTACTACTATTAGTATCAATTAGTATAGTAAGGTAAGGTCAGCCCCACCCCTTTCACCATTTATGTTGAAAAATGGCTGTTGCTTGGGAGTCTTATTTTTTAGAGATTTCTGCCATTGTAAACCTTCTTGAACGAGAACAGAACAACATTGTGCCACGTTCTGTGCACTACATAGACTACATTCTGGAAAGAGTCGATTCATGTGTCAACAGCTTGTCTACTCTTAAGACACACATGACCCAACAAGTTTCGACTGGAAGATTTACAGATGAGGAAGAATCAAGAGTGGCTTCTTGTTATGTGTCCTGTGTAGATCAGCTAATTGAATGTTTCAAACTTGTCCACAACAAATGGAACTCGACCCTTGATGAGGAACACAGGACCTCTGCCATTCAACAGTGTGCATACAGATGTAGACCTCATGCTCAAACATCCCCAGGACCGGGTAGGCCCAAGTTAGATATCTCAAAGGATCAACTTGAATACCTATCATCATTATCATTTACATGGACTGATGTTGCAAAGCTATTAGGAGTGTCAAGAATGACAATTTATAGACGAAGAATTGAGCTAGGCATTACCAGGGATCCGTCCCGTACACTCTCAGATCCAGAACTTGAAAACATCGTCCAGCACATTCGTTCTGAATCACCACAAGTTGGTCAAAGCATTATTTGGGGTCAGTTGAGAGGAATGGGTTTTTGTGTGACACGAAACCGATTACGGCAGGCAATTGAGAAGGTAGATCCTCTCAATGCTGCTCTCAGACAAATTGGTGCTTCCGTAAGTCGAAGAGCATATTCTGTTCCAGGGCCGAACTCTCTGTGGCATGTGGGTAAGAAACTGCTATTATATAGGCTAATAAGAGTTGTAATTAACTTAATAAGAGCACATAAAGTTATTGTTGAATGCATGCATCAATCCATTCAGCCTATATATATGTTCATGATGTAATTGCTCGATTACATGTATTCTGTGGTGCATTAATGCTTATTTGCCATTGCCTAGCAACCAAAGTTACATAGGCTAATTGCCTGTTACTGCCTGGGTGGAGGTTACAATAGGGTCAAATTGAATGGTAAACAAAGTAGTTGCATGCCCTTAAGTGTGCGGCACTCGACTATGCATCGAGTGCCCCCCACTTAAGGGTCATGCAACTATTATATGCATTAACTGCGTTGAAACAAGTGTGTACAGTCGTGTGTGTGTATGTGTGCACGTGCAGGATGCATGCAATGGGCACGCATGTATACATGTACATACTGTAATGTTGGTTTTGTCTTTGGGAACTATTATAGATGGACACCACAAGCTGATACGTTGGAGATTTGTAACCCACTGTGGAATTGATGGATTTTCCAGGCTAGTTGTGTATTTACACTGTTCTACCAATAACCTTTCCTCGACTGTGTACGGATTGTTTCTTAAAGCAGTTGAAAGATATGGGTTGCCTTCCAGAGTAAGATCTGATCAAGGAGGTGAAAATATCCTCATTGCCCAACACATGCTACGCCACAGAGGAGCAGACAGAGGTAGCATTATTGTAGGAAGTTCTGTGCACAACCAAAGAGTTGAGCGGTTCTGGAGAGACATGCATAGATGTGCAACTGTGTTTTTTTACCGTCTTTTCTACTTTATGGAACAACAGGGATTGCTTGATCCAATCAATGAATCTCACTTGTTTGCTCTACATTATATCTTTCAACCCAGAATCAATAGAGTGCTGGAAACTTTCTGCAATGGCTGGAACAATCATGGTGTTCGTACAGAGCATCACATGACACCAATTCAGTTGTTTACAGCAGGAGCACTACAGTTGCAAAGTTCAGGGTTAGCAGCATTGGACTTTTTTGAGAGAGTTGACGAATATTATGGAGTAGACAACAGTACTGTGGGATCTATTGAGGAAGAAAATGAAGTTCGAGTACCAAGAAGCCAAGTTCATCTAACTGATGTGCAATGGGATTCACTCAATACTCTTGTAGACCCTCTAGCAGACAGCTTAGATTATGGTGTTGATCTCTATCAGCAAACACTGGCTTTCCTCACCACAATAAACATCAACTAGAAGAATTGCTATTATATTGTAAATGTGCATGCATGGCTTTGTGTCTGATGACTTCACAAACATCAACAATAATTTTGTGTACAAATCAATCAATGTTGCAATCAGTAAACTTTTAATGACAATTACACCATAATTATAATGATTCTTTTGTTGGTCAATGGAATCTTATCCAAAGCAAAAATGATCATACACAACATAAAATAATTATTATGTTAACAATAAGTCAGCAATACTAAACATAATATTATTTTCACAAGTCAGTTAGCACGATCAAGCATTTACAGAGCATCCATTATCCACGAGAATTCACTCGACAATACGCTCTGGAACTCTTCTACGAACTCCTGGTAGGAGGAATAACAAGTTGAGAGCTCAATCGTACAGGTACAAGTATGGGCAATGGGTCTTCTGGTAATACCCGACATGTTGTTGAATTGTACCTCTATGCAGTCACTAACTAGGACTGCACTTCCTGTAACAAACCTCAGAAATTTCGCAACTTCAGTAGGTTTCATATCACCAATCATTTGCTGAAGGTAACTGAACACTCTCTGTTGAGCTTTATTGGCAAAGAATGGCTCCTTAATTGTACGTATAACACTTGCTGGTGTAGCTCCAAGAACTTGATAAATTTGATGAAGCTCTGAAACTGGTACATTCTTCCAAAAATCTTTATGCTGTTGAGGAATGCCAGCATTCATGGACAATATTGCACCTAGAGGCTGAATTGCAAATTCATGACGGGCAATTTGTACGATAATATTTGTTAAATTCTCAGGTGTAGGTGTTTCACGGCAACCAAATTTACTAAGTACACTGATGATCGACTCTTTTTGATCTGCGGTAAAAGCTGAAGATTCGATTGCTTTCCTCACTACAGATCGGTCATATACACTAAGATGATCGCAAAAACTCTCAAACAGTATACTATCATCGACATGAACAACTGGACCCAAAAGGGTAGCAGCAAGAATAGGGAAAACAAGTCTGATGGGCAAAAAACCACAGGCAATGTAGCCATGTGACAAAACAGTACCAAGGATCTTGAACTTGCTCATATCAATGTGTGGGTGAACAGATGGAACAAGTGTTGACCCACCATCAAATAGCAATCGGTACACTTCTTCCCAATACCCAGAAAACATATCTCTGCTCACGCCCCCATCATCCACTGCCAATTCACCATCGAATGAGATACGAAACGGATATTCATTCGCTACTTCATCTTCAAACTTCTCATATAGAGTATTGACATCTTCATATAGCTTATCTCTCCTAATGAGATGAGGACTTCCCTCCTCCATGTCGACTATTGAGCGCATAAAGAACTCCCTTTTGTCCTTTGCTGCATAAGATTCATCATGAACAAGCAAATAAAATTTTGCAGAGTTTGATGAATGCCATAGTGTAACTGCCATTCATACCTTCACGGAGAATGGGGAGGGGATCTTCCAGGTCTTCAGGTTTTTCACATAACCACTGTAGTGGATCAACACTCATACTATCTTCACACTCTACTACCAATAGTGTATCACCATCTGGAACGGTAGTATTTGGATCAATGAATTGATGACCACAGCGTGTATATAAGCTGAAGGCAGTGGTCAATTCACTTTCAGCAAATACACATTTGTAAAGATCCTGCAAGTATAAATTATATCAGCAAATAATTAATAACTGCAACACTGCATGGTATAATAACAAGTTGACAACCACAAAAAATCACACACACACACACACACACACACACACACACAAAATGTTGCAATTGAGAACAATTGCTTTACTATTGAATTCTTTTGCCTCTTAAATGAAAGGACTATATTGTGCCACCAGAATTTGGAGTTATAATATGGTAATCCCAGTACGGTAGTACTGGGAACATAGAAATGGCACGGATGGTCCATTAGCGCAATACAAATATTCACGCTAATAACTCTGCAAAAACTGAGTGCTTGGCACTAAAAGGCTTAGCTCATTCTCTTTCTAACAAGCCTAAAAACATGGCCCAAACCATCGCTAAAGTAACTAACTAAAATATGCCAAACCTCCAATTGTCCTTCCTGCTTCTTCTTGTTCTATGTTATTTCAGCGTTTCTCGAAAACAGTCCACTTTCAGAAGCTGATTCTTGAACGAATAAACTTGGTATCTTTGTCTTCACGAGCTTTTGATATAGATTTTTCTTATCTCTCGCTGAGCGGCTAGATACAAGAGCAAAGCATCTCTCCATATGGCAGCCATTATTCTAGACTCATGACTTATTCACCAGCTACATAGGAAATCAAATTGACGACCCTTTCCAAGTGTGCATTATTCAGAATCCACCTATTGGTTACTATTCTCAAGGCTAGAGACATGGAATATTCGTGGAAAAAATTGAACAAACAAGTAAAAAAAACATTGGAAATGTATTAAAAACATAGGAATGGCCAAATCGTAAAAAGTGAGCAAACAAGATGAATATATGTGACCTAAAGGAATGATCTCCTGAATCTACATGACTGTCCCAGTTGCCCATTCCTATCTTGTTTGCTCACTTTTACAATTTGGCGATTTTGCATGCATTCCTAATACATTTCCAATGTTTTTTTTTTATCGNCACACGCACATGCACACGCACACGCACATGCACACACACACGCACACACACACACACACACATTTTAGAAGATAATTAGAAGTGTAGACACACAATTGTATGGATGGACAGTATACGGACTGGACTGGACTGGACTTGATTGGACATAATCATGGTCATACTAACACATCAATCAGGATGAAACGGTACAAACACACTCAGTCTGTTGACTCTTATGTGTCTGTTGATGTTTCAATGTTCCATGTAGCCAAGAGTTTGTTTGCTAATTTGTACTTCTTGAGTAGTTGTACTCTCTCTGGACAACTTTCATCAGTAGGAATACTGACATGTTTACTGAAATAAGTCTCTTCACATTCTTTGACAGCTCTCATGATTTTCTTTCTTTCGTTAAGAATTGATGTTTGTAAGTCATGGAGGAGCTCTTCATGTCTTTGCCTTTCTTGTCGGGTAGGATTTGAATTTTTGCTTTGAGATTGTACCTTAGGCTATCAAACTGATCAAGTTTGGAAGTTCTTCCAATGATTTTAGCAATGCACGCAGCATGTTTTGTCTTGAAGTGGGAAGTTGACACAGCGTTTGACTCTAAAACTAATTGAGGGTTTTGAGGTTCAGAGAGTGGATGATCATGGTGTGATTCTGAAGCATCTGAAACTGAAAGGTTCAATGTTACCACATCTGTTTGTTTTCCTTTTTCTAAGCCAAAATCAGCTGGTGCATCATGCAAATGTGAATCGACTATGCACGTGGGTGGTACCACTTCATGGGTATCTCCGATCGATAGCTCTTCAGACTGGAAGGGTTGGCAAATTTCTTGCTGAGGAGTCTCCTCCATATCTCTACTTCTTGTATATACAAGTGTTCGACTTGGAGTCCCATCTTCATTGAACAAAAACAGTGTTGGATTTGGTAATTGAAGCTTTGATTTTAGTACAAGTGAAAAAAACATTGGAAATGTAATGAGACATAGGAATGGCCAAATCGTAAAAAGAAAACAAACAAGATGGAATGGCTTCTTCTAAAATGTGTGTGTGTGTGTGTGTGCGTGTGTGTGTGCATGTGCGTGTGCGTGTGCATGTGCGTGTGTGTGTGCGTGTGCGTGTGCGTGTGTGTGTGTGTGTGTGTGTGTGGTTTGTGTATCTATATAGCTAGATATTAGCTAGACTGTCAATGGCAGTGAATATAATATTATTGTACTGATATCAAGTATGATGACTGAGGCTTGACTGGCGCACTCATGGGCCACCTAGAATAAGTGTCAAGTTATGCCGCTTATACACGCGGTAGAACCTCAAATAGTTATCTATGGTAGACTAACAAACAGTTCATTCAAATTTATAGTTTTGTCACGCTAGCTAGCTATACCCCTCCCCCCCTTCAAGTTCAGTAACTTGAACAAACAAACATAACGGTTTACCTACGCAAACTTCCATGCTGTGACAGTCTGAAGAATTACAACTGAAGCTGAGACACAGCTCAGTCTTCGTCGAGTCTTGGAAACAAAGCTAATGGTGGCAACGCCCCAACTTTAGTTTTTTACACTTGCCGAATAGTACGCGATATCAAATCAAACACGAATGTACTGAGATGTAGGCGTCGATTGTCATGTGATTGTTACGTAAGAAATACAATGAATATCATTAAACTCTAATGAATATTGTTGAACTCTACTATAGTAGTAACAGCCGCTTGGCCCAGTACACACCCAATTTCTGTGGGTGATTTACATATTATAGTAGTATTTGTTTGTGTAGGTGGTATGATACATCTTAGGGCTGCACTTTGAGCCTAGTCTATTGATTTTGTAGAGAAGTAGAAGATCTACACGCGGTCTACACTGGCTGAAGAACATTTTGCAGACCTAGCTGTGATGGCAATGCACTATGGGGAAAGGATACCAGTAGATGATGTCTTGCAGACTTTTATTCACTTGCACCCACGTAAATTGTTCAAAACTTCTCTCTTGTAAGACTAAAAGTTGACTTCATCGTTAATTTATTATAGTAGGTTAAAATAGTTGAACATAGCGAACAGTAAATTATACACTTTTACTTGTTTGTATATATGCTGCTTCAATTTATCACCATGTACTTTGCACTTAAGTTGTGGGTGTGGCTAACACTAATTAGTGGGCAGGGCTTCTGAAATTTTTGTTGCGCGCTCCGCGCGCTTTTCTCAACCCCACTAAACTCAAACTTCTGGATCCGCCCCTGACTTTCTCTTTACAGATTGAGAGGCTGCATCATAGAAATAAGGCTCAGTGGAGGCATGGTGCACTCCCTCACCCAGGTCCTTCCTATCATTGATTGTATAGGCTGCAATGCGCCTACAAGCACCCAGTAAACTACCAGCTTGAGTGCGGCGAGTCTGAAAGGCCTTTGCTAGCAATTTAGAGGCTGCTATTTTGCAAACAGTTTTGCTCAACAATTTAGGAGACAGTTTCTGACACAATGAACTCTGCACTTCACAAAGAGATTTGACAAGCTCAGCACTATGTGACAGCATATTGATCTGATGGTTTTTTAGAATAGCTTCTCTGCTAACACCACGTAATTCATAAAGAGCATATCTATTTCGGCGCTGAGCACGAATGATATGCTGCTTTCTTTGATAGTACATTCTGGCCTTTGTCAAGGGCCTAGAATTACCATACCACTTCCTTTGTCGAATCCTAGAGGCAATTCGGCATGCTTGCTTGTTTCGCTTGTACATATTTTTTATTCTTATGCTAGCTGCCATTCTGCATGCAGGCTTGTTTCTTTCATACATATTTTTCATTCTAATGCTAGCTGCCATTCGGCATGCATGCTTGTTTCTTTCATACATATTTTTCATTCTAATGCTAGCTGCCATTCTGGATGCTGGCTTGTTTTGCTCGTATATATTTTTCATTCTTTTGCTAGCTGCCTCCCTAGAATATTGCCTGTTCTGGTTGTACAAGCATTTCACTCTAAGTTTACAAGCATCTTTGTTTGCCTCATAAAACTTCNTATCTAGTGATAGGAATACACTTTCTCTTTACAGATTGATAGGCTGCATCATAGAAATAAGGCTCAGTGGAGGCATGGTGCACTCCCTCACCCAGGTCCTTCCTATCATTGATTGTATAGGCTGCAATGCGCCTACAAGCACCCAGTAAACTACCAGCTTGAGTGCGGCGAGTCTGAAAGGCCTTTGCTAGCAATTTAGAGGCTGCTATTTTGCAAACAGTTTTGCTCAACAATTTAGGAGACAGTTTCTGACACAATGAACTCTGCACTTCACAAAGGGATTTGACAAGCTCGGCACTATGTGACAGCATGTTAACCTGAAGGTTTTTTAGAATAGCTTCTCTGCTCACACCACGTAATTCATAAAGAGCATATCTATTTCGGCGCTGAGCACGAATAATATGCTGCTTTCTTTGATAGTACATTCTGGCCTTTATCAAGGGCCTAGAATTACCATACCACTTCCTTTGTCGAATCCTAGAGGCAATTCGGCATGCTTGCTTGTTTCGCTTGTACATATCTTTTATTCTTATGCTAGCTGCCATTCTGCATGCAGGCTTGTTTCTTTCATACATATTTTTCATTCTTATGCTAGCTGCCATTCTGCATGCAGGCTTGTTTCTTTCATACATATTTTTCATTCTAATGCTAGCTGCCATTCTGCATGCAGGCTTGTTTCTTTCATACATATTTTTCATTCTAATGCTATAGCTGCCATTCTGCATGCAGGCTTGTTTCTTTCATACATATTTTTCATTCTAATGCTAGCTGCCATTCTGCATGCAGGCTTGTTTCTTTCATACATATTTTTCATTCTAATGCTAGCTGCCATTCTGCATGCAGGCTTGTTTCTGTCATACATATTTTTCATTCTATAATGCTAGCTGCCATTCTGGATGCTGGCTTGTTTTGCTCGTATATATTTTTCATTCTTTTGCTAGCTGCATGCCTCCCTAGAATATTGCCTGTTCTGGTTGTACAAGCATTTCACTCTAAGTTTACAAGCATCTTTGTTTGCCTCATAAAACTTCCGAGCTTTTATTCTCTGGAAGACTGACGATTCTGTGGTGAATTTTTGAAATAGCTTTTGTGTGATGAATATTGTGAAGCGTGATATGTTTCATTTTTTCAGGCTTTTCATTTCTTGCCATCACATAGTTTTCAATGCTTCGAGCTTTTTCTTTGTCTACATTGTCACCATAGTACTCCCTTTGTGCGGTCAAAGCCTTTTCCTTGTTAGCAAGATAATACTGTTTTCGTTTGAACCTTTGCTGATATTTTTTTGAAGGCATAACTATACAATTTAACTGTTACAATTATCTGGAATGTTATACACAAAACTATAGGCTGCTATATAGACTAAACAAATGCAAATCAAAACAAATATTCTATGCGGATACAGAGACACAAACAGTACCATGGACACAGAGACACGGCTACAGTAGAAACACTAGAAAAGACACAAAACTATGTCACAAAATTAAATTCAAAGCTACTCAGTGTTGCAACAAATTTACTAGCTAGAAACAGCTAAAATTCTGAACAAAACTTGAACTTATCTCAACTCAGTTGTGAGAGACAAGACAGGGACGCCTGAAGAACTCGCCGCAAAATGACACTCAAGAAAAGTCACCAAAACTGCTCAAAACTGGTCACTGAACTGGTTAAAACTGGTCCAGCACTCAAACGGGTCAAAACTGTAGTGAAACCGGTCCAAACTGGTCATGTCGACAATGAGCATTATCTTGGACGACCTTTACCAATGACCACGTGGAGTAGTACAATGCGCATGCGTTTTATTCACGCCACGTGGATAGAGAGCGACCTTTGAACTCTACCTACAAGAAAATAAATGGCTACATTGAAGTACGTGGATTTATACTATTAACAGTTTCAAAGCTTTCTAGTTTTTGTTCAGGCCTATTTACGATGAAAACAAGTATAAAGGAACGTACTACCCAAGAAAAGAACTTACTTTGTGGTGTCAAAGTTGGCTCAACACTTTCTGGTTCTCTGGAAATCGTTTTCAAGTAAGTCAGTTAGAAGGAAGTAAGTAAGTAAGTAAGTAAGTTAGGAGAACAAAATTGCACTAGTGTGGCTTCCCGCAAGCGCTCTCTCTACGAGTGATCAGAAACGTTTTGGCAATGTTTAAGCTTTCCATGCAGTTGGTTTTCTGTCAAGGAGAGCCTCTGAGCAAGTTTGAAGCCTCTACTTTGTGTTGTTAGATTTTTATGGCGATAAATATTTTGTATTGTGTCTATGGGACAGTCGGCCCATTCCTACTATACGTACTACCGTACGTATGATATTGAATTTTCTTGCTGAAAGGATGTCTACATACTGCTATTGTCATTGCCTTTCATTTGGAGTTTTAGTTTTGCAGAAAAGCACTAAGCCTCCAGCTTGAGGGTCTGTGTAGCGCATTAACCACAGGGAGCTGTATTTGATACCTCCTTCNTCTGGCCTTTGTCAAGGGCCTAGAATTACTATGATACCACTTCCTTTGTCGAATCCTAGAGGCAATTTGGCATGCTTGCTTGTTTCGCTTGTACATATTTTTCATTCTAATGCTAGCTGCCATTCTGGATGCTGGCTTGTTTTGTTCGTATATATTTTTCATTCTTTTGCTAGCTGCCTCCCTAGAATATTGCCTGTTCTGGTTGTACAAGCATTTCACTCTAAGTTTACAAGCATCTTTGTTTGCCTCATAAAACTTCCGAGCTTTTATTCTGGAAGACTGACGATTCTGTGGTAAATTTTTGAAATAGCTTTTGTGTGATGAATATTGTGAAGCATGTTTCATTTTTTCAGGCTTTTCATTTCTTGCCATCACATAGTTTTCAATGCTTCGAGCTTTTTCTTTGTCTACATTGTCACCATAGTACTCCCTTTGTGCAGTCAAGGCCTTTTCCTTGTTAGCAAGATAATACTGTTTTCGTTTGAACCTTTGCTGATATTTTTTTGAAGGCATAACTATACAATTTAACTGTAACAATTATCTGGAATGTTACACACAAAACTATAGGCTGCTACATAGACTAAACAAATGCAAATCAAAACAAATATTCTATGCGGATACAGAGACACAAACAGTACCAGGGGTGTACGCAGGATTTTGGTAAAGGTGGGGCTGAAAGCCCCACCCCTGCACGTTCCGAAGGAACGTGCCCTTCTAGGGGGGGTCTGGGGGCATGCCCCCCCAGGAAATTTTGAGAATTTGAGTGTTCTGAGAGCGTTTCTAGAGCTATTTTGAGGCAAATTCGCTAGACTCACACCTTGTAGAAAAACTCCACTTTTTAGCTTGCAGCGTTACTGCATCAAGCTATCTAGCGCGCGCGCGCTATGCGCACGTTATTTTATTGCTAATTTTTATTACAGTCAGTTAAAAAAACATTACCTGGATGAAGAACCAGAAACTTTCTTCAGATAGCGCAAGAGAGCCATAGTAAACTGTGCTGCTGTAACAGGGCAGGAAGTGAGACTGTGGGAGATCTGGTCTAGCGGTAAACTTTGAGATGACCACGTGGTTGACCTTTGAACTCACGAATTAGTGGGTTGGGCATTGCCGAACCACAGTGCATTCGGCCTTGTGGCCTTGTCGATCGATCTACTTTAGTCTTGATCAGCTTTGGCTAAGACTGTCAAACTACCAAATTATTATTAAAGTGAGTATGACTGTAAGCTTATTTATTTATTGTCCATGCATGCAAATGTAGGTTGCGCAGTTTTGAGCATGCACACGCGTATTCT
>CAXIPT010000172.1:0-20167 GCA_964030475.1 Tethya wilhelma
GCAGAGAAACCACATAAACATTGGTCCTTCGAGCCGGATAGATTGTTGAACCCTCTAGCTGTATAGTTTCTCTGTCTAGAACTCATCTCTACTTCGTTAACACAGTCCTACGTGACGTTGATGTTCACCACGTGGATCCATCATGCCGACCGAACGTGAAAACCTACTAGCGTTTCACAAGAAGAGGAGAGGCGTTGTCAGAGCCTCCTTGACTAAACTAGGAACGAAGTTGACTGATCTCGAAGCGGACACCGAGAGTCCTACTCTGCTGGAAAGTGCAAAGGCACTCTTAGAGAAATTGAAAACCCTTCAGCAAGAGTATCGCAACCATCAACTGTCCATCATTGATCGTACCGAATCAGAGGAAGCACTTGCTGATGAACAGCAAGATCTAGATGATAATGATGACCAAACCTCAACGCTCACTGTGCGGATTCAGCGTTTGATTGCCCTCGCCTCACCTACTCCCGAGTCGAACATAGTGAGAATTGCTGCCAAGCAGATCATCTTTCTTCAAAGCAAACTGAAAGACATCTCCGACTCAGTCGCTGATGTGGACAGCAGTCATGCTGATGGCACCTGTGAGCTAGAAGAATATCGAGATCAACTTGTCGAGTTGAAGGGTGAGCTTAGCAAATTGAAAGACTCGTTACTGACCTCTGATGTCTCTCCTGAAGATTCAATCATGCAAGATCTAGCCCATGCTGATAAGGCTTTGTTTGAATCAACCCTGAGTGTGAAGAAGCGTCTTCGTGCAGCTACCACACCACCGGCTGCCACCAGTCCTGGTGATACTGCTTCGACCACCAAACTGCCCAAGCTTGAACTGCCGACTTTTCATGGTGATATCCTGCGATGGAAAAGCTTTTGGGAACAATTTTCTGTGTCCGTCCACGATCGACCTAGCATTCCAAAAGAAGAGAAATTGATGTATCTTCAGAATGCAATCAAGGATAAGACAGCCAGAAATCTGATCGCTGGTCTCACCAAGTCTGCCGAACACTATGACGAAGCCATCAAATGTCTGCAGGAGAGGTATGATAGACCCCGACAGATCCACCAGACACATGTCCGTCGTATCGTCGAAGCACCATCATTGAAAGATGGTTCCGGCAAGGAAATCCGTGCATTACATGATCTCGTCGTTCAGCACCTCCGAGCACTCAAGTCTCTTGGTCATGAGCCCACTCCCGCCTTTATCACCTCTCTCCTAGAGATGAAGCTCGACTCAACCACGATGTTCGAGTGGCAGCGTCACAGCCAAAAGCATGCTGATGTACCCGATTGTCAGGAGCTACTTGATTTTCTGAATCTACGAGCTCAGGCCTCTGAAGCTGCTCCTGAAAGGAGGCGTGTTGCCAAGCCCGTTAATACTCTAGTCGTTCACACTGAGCAAGCAGATGCCTGCATAGCTTGTAGGTAGGACAAACACCAACTCTATTCATGTCCCAAATTTCGATCTCTCTCTCACACTGAAAAGATGAGTCTACTCCGTTCGAACAGCTATTGTCTCAATTGTCTACGTCCTGGACACTATGTGAAGAAATGCAAGTCTCTGAATCATTGTAAAGTGTGCCAGAAACCTCACCACACTTTACTTCATATCGATGAAGCTGATTCCCCAAAACCAGATCCTCCTGCTGGTACGAGTGTAGCAACGAACCTGCACGTGTCTATCTCCTCAAATGTTTTGTTGATGACATGCCAAGTCATGGTTGAAACTCCTCATGGTGCCGTCAAGGCACGAGCGCTGCTGGATACTGGATCCTCAGCATCTTTCGTTTCAGAGCGTCTTGCTCAATCTCTTCGTCTCAGTCGCTCCACCCAGAACGCAAGGATCTGTGGCATAGCTGGTTTGCCTCATAGCGATGGAAGACAATCCGTCACTCAATTCTTGATTGCCCCAGCGAACTCGTTGGGAAGAAGACTAAGTGTCAAAGCATTCATCGTACCAAAGATCACTGGGGATCTACCCATGCATCCGATCACTCCTGGTCAAAATTGGAATCACCTTGACAGTCTTCAACTTGCAGACCCTGATTATGACAAGCCAGGAAGGATAGACCTATTGTTAGGTGTGTGCACCTTCGTTGAGATCATACGCCATGGCCGGCGGTGCGGACCTCGTGAGTCTCCCACTGCATTGAACACTGAGTTTGGATGGGTACTAGCTGGCGATGCTGGTCCCTCACCTGAGACGGAGTTCATCACTACCCACTTGACGTCAATTGCCACTGGTGATGATCTTCTTCGTAAATTTTGGGAAGTTGAAGAGAAAGTGATTGCTGATTGTACCCTTTCTCTCGAGGAGCGCTCTGCTCTTGAACACTTCAACCAACATCACACTCGTGATGACCAAGGCCGTTTCATGGTACCATTGCCCAAGCGTATGCTGACCACCAAACTTGGTGAGTCACGCTCTCAAGCTGTGCGTCGATTTTTGTCTTTCGAGAAGTCAATTCATTCCAAAGGGATCTTTCCAGAAGTCAAGGAAGTAATCCAAGAGTACTTCGACCAGGAACATGTGGAAGAAGTTCCTCCAGAGGACCTTCAGAAACCTCCTGAACAGGTATTTTATCTACCGATGCATATCGTTTGCAAGAACACCAGTACCACGATGAAGGTACGAGCAGTATTTGATGCTTCGGCTGTCAGCACGTCTGGCATCTCCCTCAACTCGACTCTGATGGTTGGACCTACAGTGCATCCACCATTGATAGATGTCTTGATTCGTTTCCGCACACACCGTGTTGCCCTCATAGCTGATGTGAATCGAATGTACAGAGCTGTACTCCTCGCCCAGGAAGACAAGGATCTACACCGTTTTCTCTGGCGTGATGATCCCAAGGAGTCTCTGAAGGACTACCGTATGACTCGAGTTACTTTCGGTGTTTCTGCCTCGTCTTTCATTGCCAACATGTGCATTAAGCAAAACGCACTCGATTTCGAATCCCGATATCCCAATGCAGCAACCCAAGTTGTGAAGTCGTTCTATGTAGATGACTACCTTGGAGGAGCAGACTCTGTACAGGAAGCCGTCAAACTTCAAGGTGAGATGAACCATTTGTTTCAAAGGGGTGGTTTTTTGTTACGTAAATGGAGTTCTAGCAATCCCACGGTGTTGGAAAGCATTCCCACTGAACTCAGAGACACTAGTGCTACTATTGCATTGTCCGAGCCTGAGCAGTACTCCAAGACTTTGGGCATAGAATGGAATGCGTCGAATGATTGTTTTCGCATGAGTGTCACAGAACTTCCACCCATTGATTGCATGACGAAGAGATCACTTGTTTCTGATGTGGCCAAGGTATTCGATGCTTTGGGTTGGTATTCCCCCATCATAGTGAAAGCTAAGATCCTCCTACAGATGTTGTGGCTAGAGAAGATAGATTGGGATGATGTTGTGCCAGACTCCATTCTAGAAGAATGGTCCAGATGGAGGAATGAATTGCCTCTACTCACAGAGCATCAGATTCCACGGTGTTACTATCCTAAGGACTCGTGCATCATCTCTACTCAACTGCATGGGTTTTCAGATGCATCCGAGAAAGCCTACTCTGGAGTGGTTTATCTGCGGATGGAGGATAGCAATGGTACTGTTCACACCTCCTTAGTTATGTCCAAAACTCGTGTCGCCCCCATCAAACGTGTAACAATCCCTCGTTTGGAGTTGAATGGAGCCAACTAGGCTTAACACAAGGAGAGCTGTCCCCAGAGCAATTTCAGCAACTGAAAGACCTCCTATGTCACAATTCAGACGTATTTGCATTGAGTGGAGCTGAACTGGGTCATACATCCTTGGTGACTCACAAGATTGACACAGGAGACAGTGAACCTATAAAGCAGCAGCCAAGACGAACACCATTTGTGCATAGAGAGAAAATATTGTCTCTAATCAATGATATGCTTCAGCAAAAAGTCATCAGACCATCAACCAGTGCATGGGCTAGCCCAGTGGTGTTAGTCCCAAAGAAAGATGGGAGCACCCGCTTCTGCGTTGACTATAGGAGACTCAATGCTGTCTCCAAGAAGGACGTATACCCGTTGCCTCGAATTGATGACATTTTAGATACCCTGAATGATGCTCATTACTTCTCAACGCTAGACCTGGCTTCTGGCTACTGGCAAATTGAGATGGACCCCGCAACAAAGGAGAAGTCAGCTTTCACAACTCATGCAGGACTCTTTGAGTTCGATCGCATGCCTTTCGGTCTGTGCAACGCACCGGCAACCTTCCAAAGGCTTATGCAGACCGTCCTAGCTGGCTTGGAGTGGAAATCGTGCTTTGTGTATATTGACGATATCCTTGTGTGCTCCAAGACATTGGACGAGCACCTAACTCACCTCTCTGAAGTCTTCGCAAGATTAAGGAAAGCAGGCCTCACCCTCAAGCCTAAGAAGTGTTATTTCTTATGTGAGCGTGTCACATATTTGGGCCATGTTATCTCAGCTGAGGGTATTGCTCCTGATCCCTCAAAGACGGAAAAGGTTAAGAACTTCCCGGTGCCGACCGATGTAACCAAATTGAGGCAGTTTCTTGGACTTGCCTCATACTACAGACGTTTTATACCAAAATTTGCACAAGTTGCTAAACAATTGCATGCACTGACCAAGAAGGATGCCACTTTCACCTGGACACCCGAGTGCCAGCAAGCATTTGATTAGCTGAAAGAACTTTTGACCAATGCACCAGTTCTTGCATATCCAAGTTTTGGGAAAGACAAGGAGTTTGTTCTTCAGACCGATGCCAGTGGGGATGGACTTGGAGCTGTACTAGCACAGAGACAAGCAGACGGGTTAGTACACCCAGTTGCATATGCTTCAAGGAGTCTGAACCCGCATGAGAAGAACTATGCAATATCTGAGCTGGAGACACTTGCACTCGTGTGGGCTGTTAAGCTGTTCCGCCCCTATATACTCGGCCACAAATGCCTGGTCTACACAGACCATGCCGCTTGCACCTCCTTGTTGCACGCCCGGCATCCTTCAGCCAAGCTAGCCAGGTGGGCAATGGCCATCCAGGAAATGGACTTGGAAATCCACCACCGGTCAGGCAGGAGCAATGCCAATGCTGATAGCTTGTCCAGAAACCCAGTACTTTGTCAAGCTCAAATTCTGGATGTTTCACCAGATGTTGGGACTTCCGCCAACAATGCCTCAACTATTGACACCCTGCTGACCACCGAAACTAGCTCAGTAAGAGAACTGCAAGCTCAGGATCCTAAACTCCAACCAATGATAACACTCTTGGAGAATGAGGAACTACCTACTGATGGGAAGCTTGCAAGGAAATTGGCACTGGAGCAGGACCAATATGAGATGATCGAAGGAATGTTACATCATGAAAATCCTTCAGTCCCAGGCCAATGGAGAATTGTTGTGCCAGAGTCCCTTAAACCACAAATTCTTGAAGAAGCTCATGCAGGCCAGTTCTCAGGTCACTTTGAATCTACCACACATTGAGAAAGTCTTATTGGTGGAAGGGGATGAGAGCCGACATCCGCCATAAGTGCAGGTCTTGCCTGACATGCGCAACAAGAAAAGGGACTGGTCATGCAGCCCGCCCTCCACTGAAGCCTATAGCCATCGGTGGACCATTTCACAGAGTAGGAGTGGATGTGCTGCAACTCCCTCAGACAGAGTCCGGCAACTGCTATGTAGTGGTGTTTTTAGACTACTTGACGAAGTGGGCAGAGGCCTTCGCTGTGCCTAACCAGAGTGCAGTAACCATAGCTCAACTCTTGGTTGAAGTTTGCAGGCATGGAGCGCCACAGGAACTCCTCTCAGATCGAGGACCCAACTTTCTTTCGGAGCTTGTCTTAGAAGTCTGCAAACTCTTAGATATAAAGAAAGTAAACACAGCTGGCTACCACCCTCAGACAGATGGTCTAGTTGAACGTTTCAACTCTACACTGTCCAATATGATTGCTAAGTGCGTCCAACGAAGTGGAAGTGAGTGGGACAAGCATCTGCCTTTCGTTTTATTTGCATATCGAGCGACAGTTCAAGAGTCCACCCGAGAGTCCCCATTCTATTTGCTGTATGGACGAGATGCACGTCTCCCAACTGAGAGTGTGCTCACCTATGACAGGAGCCCCTACGTCATTGAAGTTGATGACTACAAGACGGCTCTTACAATCGGCCTATCTGAGGCCTGGAGTGATGCCCAGGAGAATATCAAGCTAGCTCAAGTGAAGCAAAAGCAGAATTATGACAAGCACTCCATCTTAGAGAAGGAGACAGAGTTATGGTATACATGCCCGGTGCAGTTAAGGGGAAGGCATGGAAACTCGCCAGGCCCTTTTACGGTCCCTACAGAGTCTTGTCCTCAACAGAAACAAATGTGGAAGTTAAGCCAGTTGACAGACCAGAGGCTGAGTCAATCTTTGTTTCCAAAGACCGTGTCCGCCTGAAATACCAAATGTTTCCTGGTGTGGAACATCAAAGTCCAAGCGGTCGAAGAAGAGGAAGGTTAAAGATTGCCCTGTTATAAGTCCACCAGTCGCAGATCGCCGGTCCATGTCCAGGAGACTACAGGAACTGGAGCCTATAATGATGATCTACATGGAGACAGCCAAACCCGAGGACGAGTTTGAACTTTGCGGCGGGAAGTGTGATGCCTGAATCATAGATTATAGTACTGTTAACTATTGTACTGTTATTACTAATTACTCTAATAGAACAGGAAGTGTAGATATGTAACATATAAAATGCTGTGTAAGGGCTGCTAGAGCAGTCTGTCATGTTAGTCTGGTTTGTGCAAGAATGAGTTTCTCAAAAGAAGACTATTGACTATTGACTCTAAGTAAACCTGGTAGTTACAGATGATTAACTGGACTTTGAACCCACATACTGTTTGTTTAAGAGTTGCATGTATACATATATGTATAGTTATTTCCCTAACCATGCCCAGCCGGGATTGCCCCAATCATAATTAAGTTAGTGAGAAAAAAAATAGACGTCTTAAATAATTATTATACAAGTAGTAAAAATTTTCAAAAAAGTAAGCAGTGTAGGAATGGGCAGTGCTGTAAAAAGTGTTAGAACAAGGAATGGTCTCAATTTCGGCACATGACTACTTCATTTTCATTAATTTTTTGATCCCTCATAGCTAATTGTTATAATACTTGAATAGCTCACATTTAAATGGTTCAAATTCCTGCCAATGCTATATCACTTGGCTAAAAAGTAGAATAAAGTATAGCAGGCAGATTAGATTCCCGGCCAAGACTTGGGCACAAAAAATGAAGTAGTTATGTGCCGAAATTGAGACCATTCCTTGTTCTAACACTTTTTACAGCACTGCCTATTCCTACACTGCTTATTTTTTTGAAAGTTTTTACTACTTGTTCATTCACTTTTTTCAACACTACAGTGAGGAGACTATCAGAGACTGGTTAGTCCCTACAAAAAGCTTGAGTTATCTGAGTAGAAGCTACTTTGTCTGCTAAAGCAGCTATTAATGCGCATGCGCATTAAAATGCCACGTGGATAATTAATGACCTTTGAACTCTACAATAAAATGGCTACATTGAAGTACATGAATTTATACTCTCAGTTTCAAAGCTTTCTAGTTTTTGTTTAGGCTAATTTGTGATTAAAACGAGTATCAAGGAATATAAAAAGGAGTTACTTTGTGTTGTCAAAATTGGCTCAACACATTCTGGTTCTCTGGAAATGCTTTTCAAGTAAGTCAGTTAGGAAGTACGTACATACATAAGTTAGATGAACAAAAATGGCACTATGGTGGCTTCCCACTAGCTCTCTCTACGAGTGCTGAGGAAAGTTTCTGTGAGTTTTAGACCATGCATGCAATTGGTAATCTGCCTCTGAGCAAGTTTGATGACTTAATTTTGTTTTGCTAGATTTTTATGATCATAAACATTTTGTATTGTGTCTATGGGACATTCGGCCCATTCCTACTATACGTACTACCGTACGTATGATATATGGCTGCTGTATGTACATTTGTATGTAAATGCATAAATATTTATACTTATCCGATTTTTTTTTCTTTTTCAAGACCATAATCAAGACACTCTTCATTTAGCATTGGTTCAGTACCTCTTTGATGATGTTGAACATTCTATTAAACCACGACCTCACTGAAACTCTATAAAACGAGACAGTTTTGAACACACTACGCCAAGCACTCTTAAACGGTTAAAATGTGCTTTAAGGGATCTAACATTAAAGTTTGCAGTTTGTCAAGAAGCTGATAGTGTACTCATGGTGAGCAGTGCTGGATCTCAGCCTCAAAATAGGCAGCAAGTTGGCGTAGACGTAAAATTAGTCAAGGTGCAGCATATAAGAGTAGTGATCTATGGTACACAGTATATAATGCTTATGTGCAAAGAAAGTGAAGGAACGAAAACACAGGATTCATTCGTTAGAATGGTTAGTGGTGCTCCTGAACCCATGACAGTTCTTACCTGTGACTGGACACTTGTAGATATCGAAAGATTTTGTACCAAAGAGAAATGTACCATTTAAGTGTAGATCCAACTTTCAACCTTGGAGATTTTGATGTAACAGTCACGACATATAAGCACCTACTACTGAAGAATGCGAATTGAAATCATCCAATAATGATGGGGCCTGTGTTTGTTCACCAACGTAAAAAGTTTGAAACATACTATTTTTTTGCTTCATCACTAATTTCATTAAAGCCATCCCTTGTTAATCTTCAAGCATTCGGTACAGATGGGGAGAAGGCACTCTCTAATGCTTTCCGTACTGTGTTCAGTAAAGCAAACCATATACGCTGTTGTCTCCATTTTAAAGGGAACCTGGAATCTAAGCTCACAGAATTTGGAATTCCTAAATACCTACAACTCGAGTTCACAAGGGATGTATTTGGTGATCCAACTGCCTGTGAGAATGGATTAGTTGATGCAGAGGAAGAAGATTTTGAAGCCATTCTAGAGAACTTAGAAGTTATCTGGAATGAACGTGAGATGGTCCATCATAACCCAACTGAATTCTTTCAGTGGTTTGTCAAGTATTGCAAGGATGAAGTCAAGACAACAATGCTAAAAGAACATAGAACCAAGGCTGGACTGGGCAATCCTCCACAACCATTCTATACCAACGATGTAGAGAATGTTGTTAAGCATCAAATGATGTACAAAGCAGCACAACTTCTAGAATTTGTGAAAAGAGCGATTGAAAATCAGAAAATGGAAGTTGAGAGAGCATGTGCTGCCATTGGAGAGTATAAAGTGATTGCTAAATATCAAGATCTGTGTGTAAGTTCTTTCAGATGACAGAAAAGCAACGTGAGAACAAGCTCAGGTCTTTGTTTACTGCTCCTCTTAGAGATTGCTATCCACTACTTGATGAAGGTACCAAGACTTACTGTTTGGCTACTCTGCCATACAGAGAGACCGAATGGTCACAAGAGAATAAATTACACCAGCTAAATATTCCAGAATATCTTGCTCAAAAGATTTGAAATGAATCGTCAAAGATGCTTGTGCATATCTCCTGGATGCAAGGATGGAAGAGAATGGTTGGTCAAGAGTAACAATATGTCACGCAAGTCTCCGTACTTTGTGGAATGTTATACTCACACAGTGACTGTTGCTCGATTCAAAGAATCTGTTGATGACTACGTTTCGTGGCTAAAGAAACAAAAAGGTTGAACACTAAATCTCACGAATATAGCATCTACTGGTATGCCTTCTGGAAGTGGAAAAAAGCCTTCAAAGCGCAAATCTTCAACAAAACAAGCTTCAAAGAGGATAAAACAGGTCATCGAAGAGAATAGTGAAAGGCCACACACTTACAGCGTGCAGCCAGCTGGCAAACCAGGAAAAGAAGTAGTGCAGTCTTTGTCAGGTTCATCTTCTCAGATAGAAGATATATACCGAAGGTTCTTCCTACATGAACTATGATGAGGGATCAGTAACATCATCTCCACCATTCATAGGCGGCGGATCCGGGTGGGCTTGAGGGCTGAAGCCCCCCAATAAATTTAGTCCTCCAAAGTCTAATAGTTTCAGTCTTTAAACAACCGTACGCCTAGCTACAACTTCCAGAAAGTATGATACATTCCCAGTACGGTAGTACTGGGTACATAGGAATGGCACGGGTGCCCCATTAGCGCAATACAAATTTTCACGTGAATAACTGTGCAAAAACTGAGCGCTTGGCACTAAAAGGCTTCTTAAGCTACTATTTAGCTCTTTCTCTTTCTAACAAGCCTAAAAACATGGTCTAAAACCATCGCTAAAGTACCAAACAAAAATATGCCAAACCTCCAATTTTCTTCATCTTCTTCTTCTTATTCTTCTATGTTGGCAAGCCTTTTCTCAGAGACCGCTCACTTTCAGAAGCTGATTCTTGAACGAATAAACTTGGTATCTTTGTCTTCAGTCACTTTTTGCAATGGTTATTCGTTTTTCTAGCTGAGTCGCTAGATACAAGACGAAAAGCGTCTTCTCCGTATGGCAGCCATTCATTTCTCTACTCATAAATTCATTAGCTACTTTGGAAATCAAAGTGACGACCCTTTTCAGTTAGCCAAGTGTGCGTTATTTGGAATCCGAATATTGGCTGCCTGCCCGTTTTACCTGAAGATTTCTGGTTGTGCTGAAGTCTCTGTAACCAGTTACCGGTACCTTTCAGCCTTGAATATTCAGGAGGTGAATAGACTACTTTGTTACATAGTTGTCATTATAAGAATGTGAGCAGCTGCTTCACTGACATTGCTGATATTGTAGATTATAACATAAGCTATAATATCCATGCTGATAGTGTACAAGTAAGTACCATATACACACGAACTTAACTGTGATGTAGAATTATGAAAAAATGAGAACAAACAAGTGAAAAAAACATTGGAAATGTAATGAGACATAGGAATGGCCAAATCGTAAAAAAGAAAGCAAACAAGATGGAATAGCTGTTTTAGTGTGTAAAGAATTATTCCTATGGGCAAAATGAGGGACTCAACATGGAAAGAGAGTACTACATGCAGCCCACACAGGAATGATTCTGCACACACTCAAACAGCTATTCCATCTGTTTGCTTTCTTTTTTACGATTTGGCCATTCCTATGTCTCATTACATTTCCAATGTTTTTTTCACTTGTTACTAATAATTTGTACTACGAAACTTGTCAGGTGACTAAATGAAATGAACTCACTCAATCTGACAACTATTCCGTCTTGTTTGCTCACTTTTTTACGATTTGGCCATTCCTATGTTTGCATTACATTTCTAATGTTTTTTGTACTTGTGTATATAGCCTGGCCAAAATATTGGCAGACTTCAATTTGATGACTGATATGGACTTTGACTCTCATGTTAAAGATCAAATTTCTAGTTGTACGGTATGTATGACAAACAAAGAGTATAATTTTTGTATAGTGTGCACACATACCTTGATTTCTGTACATTAGAACACTTAGAAAATGNAAGGTAGCTAATGAATTACTAATGAGTATAAAAATGAATGGCTGCCTTACGAAGAAGGCGCTTTTCGTCTTGTATCTAGCGACCCAGCTAGAGAGACGAATAACCGATACAAAAAGCATGTGAAGACAAAGAAACCAAGTTTATTCGTTCAAGAATCAGCTTCTGAAAGCGAGCGGTCTTCGAGAAAAGTCATTCCAAGATAGAAGAAGAAGAAGGAGAAGATGGAGAAAATTGAAGGTTTGGCATACTTTAGTTTGCTACTTTAGCGATGTTTTTAGGCTATGTTTTAAGGCTCAATAGAAAGAGAAAAGGCTAAACAGTAGCTTAAGAAGCCTTTTAGTGCCAAGCGCTCAGTTTTTGCTGAGCTATTCGCGTGAATATTTACATGTATTGTGCTAATGGGCCATCCGTGCCATTCCTATGTACCCAGTACTACCGTACTGGGAATAATATTATCATAATTTTCTATGCTATCAGTAAAGTGAAGCATTTGAGGAGGCTGGACAGTTGTTCTACAAACCTCCTTATAATGTGAAATTTATTGACATTTGCCATGTTTGAGTCAGCTGTGTATTTGCGTAAAAAACTACTCCTATTTAGAGCTGGATTAAGATGAAAGAAGTATAATATGAAAGATTTTTTATTGATACCTTGTTTATGTGACTGCCTTAGAACCATGAGCAAATATTTTTGAAGGGACACACCTATCAATAAGTAACAATGGATACTATGATCATTGCTATCTAAGCGAATGAGTCTGTACACATAACAAACCTTGTGAAGTGGAAAAGGTAAGCTTCTAAACGAATAATGTAATAAGGATCAAGTTTGTAGCATGTTAGCAAAAAATGTCACGTCATAAGGTCATACAAATTTAATTCATAGTTTGTCGGGCATGCCCACATCTGATTTTGTCCACTGAGCAATAACTATTTTTCTCATTAATTAATAAAATCACATGATCATTCTATATAATCAATGTTTTACCCTGAAGCTTTGAAGAAACTGCAGTACTGACGGTAGAGCTAGAGTTTGAGCAACCTGTTGTTCAGATGCAGAATGCTAAGGAATACTCAAGTTGCTCAAAAATGCAGGGTGGTACAAATCCCTGAGGACACTAGCAACATTGATTTGGTTGGTCATGACAACCATGCATTAGTATGCATGAGCTAGTTAGTGAACATAACCACTACATGTAATGTTATTCATACTTCATGAATTTTACTACTCTAGTACTGAGTGACTGGGAGCTGCCATAGTAAGTGAGTTTATTTGTGAGATCAGCTCAAAACTTGCATAATTTTTGACACCGAGCATCAGAATGGGACCTTACTTGGCACACAATCTACATGGGGTCAGATCTTGATCGTAACAGAAAATTTTTCTCAATTTTAAATCTAGTACAGATTTTCTGTGAGGTCAAGATATTAAAAATTTAACTTGCAAGCTTGCAATTTGTGAAATCTCTGTTAATGTCTTGGCATTGATGAGAAATGGTCAAGTTTGAAGAGGTTTGGACAAAGCATGCAGAACTAGTTCGAGATTATATGCCCAAACTGTTTGCTACTGTATCTAGGCTATACTTAATGCACCACTTATATTTTTGTATTTTAGGCATCCAGGGGTGTAGCCAGGATTTAGAGTAAGAGGGTGCTAAAATTGTGCGTGCACAGCGTGCGGAAAATTTCAGGGTCCCACGCCCACTTTTGGGTCACGTGATCAATACCCTGACATTTGAACTATTGCTGAAAGCAAACTGCTGAGCGCTTTTGATCAACCTAGCGTGAACTAAACGGTTCTGAAGTTTGTTTATCAAGAGCTTAAACATAAATGAGCTTGGAAAATAGCTTCTAACAACAAACAAGTAAGAAAAAGTGATTCTAAAGGCTTGATTACTTATTGATAAATCCAATTATTAAATATTTTTGCACTTCCGGTCAGCGGCAAAGGGGGTGCTCGAGCACCCAAAGCACCCCCCCTCCCTACGCCACTGGCATCCCTCTTAATGTCCAAGTGTCCGATGCCATGGCACTGTTCAGTGTTTTTCCTCTCACTCGAGGAGCAACAGCCAGCAACCTCTGTGATTCCGGAGGAAATGTTTTCGAGGTATGTGCAAAGCCTGGATGGACTCCTACAAGTCATGTGTGTTATCAGTAATGTACCTGTGGTATTATGCTCAAGAAAATTTCACGAGCTACTCAAGATGTTGTCTTAAGGACAATCTGCCTGCACCTTCTGTGGCCTGCAGCAAGAAGTTGGCATTGAAGAAGGACATTCTCGCATGGTTGCAGACGAAAAATCTTGGTTGGAAGCATGACGTTGTGCTAACTTTGTAGCTGA
Organism: Tethya wilhelma; assembly: GCA_964030475.1. Classification (NCBI taxonomy): domain Eukaryota; kingdom Metazoa; phylum Porifera; class Demospongiae; order Tethyida; family Tethyidae; genus Tethya; species Tethya wilhelma. The sequence goes on from CAXIPT010000172.1 coordinate 13,763, forward strand.
CACTCTATGGTACATCGATGGACATCACGAGCTACTGCAAAGCTAGGCACCAGTACCCCAGGAGTTCTTACAGTTTGTGGGATATAGTGAGAGCAAGCACAGAAAGTGTGAGGCAGGAAACATTAATGCCACCATTTTGGATACCCACTCTGGAATTTAAACAACTTTTTGTTGCAGTCGTGGCTTGGGTTAGCCACATGGAAATCCCTGAAGACCAGCAGTACGTCAATTAGCAGATTTCCTCTAGAAATATGCTTCCTATTTGAGAGATAAGAAATGCACAAGCTATTATTCATAATTTGCTCCCAAACCACTGCAGAGAGTTATACCCTTATCAAGAGTACAAACCTACCTTTGTTGCAAGGTAAATTCTCTTTAAGAACATCTAGATGCTACATTACTTCTCTACTTTTGAACAACTTTGCCCCTGCAGATCCAAGGTAAACCTCTCTCTTTCTGTCATACACACACACAAATATATATTCTCCTATATAAATACAGAACACGTCGGCTGTATAATGACAACCTTAGAAGTAGACAATGCTTAACATAAAGTGTGGTCATTTATATATTTATTTAGATCATAAGCATTGTTGCAAAGTTGAAGAGCCAGGTTACCCTGTTGCTGCAGTGAAGAGGGGCAAACAAGTTGTGTCTTTGAATGGAAAGAAATTTACTGTTGTAAACCATAAAGATTGACATCATCTGAGTCACAGTTTTGTGCGATATTTCCAAGTCGATTGATCACTTGTGAGGCTCCAAGCGAAAACCGGTCGTTTGGGAATTTCCGTGAATTTTGATTTAGCCATTCCATGTGTATCTAGGAAGCGCATATCAAAATTTGATGCGCATAGCTTTTGTATTTTTCCAGATATAGCAATTGTAAGCAGCCCTGCCTCCACTTTTAGCTTCCAAGAAAAACGGTTGTAAAACTGTTGTTAGGTAAACTATGGGCGGTCCGTATACTCTCCGTATCTTAATTTGATCGTGTACAGTACATGCTGAATATTACCGTATAGCGGGAAATTTTCGTGGGGGAAAATTTTTGCGTTTTCGTCTCAAATGAAAATTCACAGGGAAAATTTTCGTGGATTGCCTCTCAACATTACGTGATGACCTTGTACCTTACAAATTTCGTGGGGGAAAATTTTCATGGAAAGTTGCCAAACTCTGAAATTCGCAAAAATTTCCCGCTATATACGGTATTAAGTGAGTGAGTAGCTAGGAAAGAAGACCCAGGAGACGGTTACTGGACTCAAGGAGGTAAGCGCTTGCTAGTAGAGAGATAGATTCTAGCTGCAGTAAGTTCCAAAAACTATAATAAGTCTCAAAATAACCTGTACGCGATCGCGTACAGGGAGAGGCAATACTAACGAGTAGAAAGCTATTGCATGTAAGCGCTTGGATTAGACAAGCACATAAAAAGCTTTAGCTTACCTTTCTGTCTGTGTGCTGTGGCAAAATTCTGAGATCAGTCAGCTTATAGAGCACAAAGAACATTGAATAACAATTTATTTTAGTGGCAGCTGCCTAGCTCATAAATATTTGCTGGACAGCGTAGCAACAGTTCACCGTGTTAGCAACTACATAAAAATGAACTGGGCTAACAATACGGTCTATATCTCTGCAACAGAAGCAGCTACACTCCTCAAATTTTGCGTGGAGCATGCTGAGATGTAGCACAATGCATCTGTGCAGTAAAAAATTTCACGCAAAACGCGAAATAAACTAAAACCGCATTTTACTCTAAAAATAATTTCCCAAACGACCGGTTTTCGTTTGGAGCCTCACATTTCATAGAGGCTTAGATTTTGTAGGTATGAAAGAAGGCACATTGAAATCATTGATCCTCTTGGTCAATGCACTGAATTGAGCAAACTCATGATGGAACAACAGATCAACAAGGCAATTTTTCTGTTGTTCACAGATAGTGGCTCAGACCATAACTAACATGTTTCTAAGTTTGCAACAAGCTCTCATCACTCTTTTTCTACATCAAAACTTGGATATGATAGAGCCATGTGAACTGCTCTCTCTACCAGTCGTGGAAGCACCCATGCAATTAAGTAAACTGTATTTTAAACTTGAGCCTTAGGCTGTTGGCCTTTTGAGGCTAAGCATGTCTGATTCTTGCCATCAGAAGTTGTAGCTCCATTGTAGAAGTAGTAGAGAAGACACCAAAATTAGCAGAAGCACTTGCTCATTCCAATGAAGTTGTTGATTCACTCAATATAATTATAATCTGTGAGTGAGCATTAATGGATGCATTTTTTGGAACAGTGGAAGATGTAGACCTACAACTGACGAGGGATGTCAACTTAAGCAAAAGAGTGTGTGACTATAACTAAAAAAGTTTATATATGGAGCATTGCTGCCATATCAGACCTGCTGCCAGAACTGTCATATTTGCCATACCGTATAGCGGGTAAACTTGGCGAGGATTAAATTTGGCAAATTGGCAAATCGTGACGACCATTACCAATTCAAAAACAAACCACATGCATGTAGTGCTAGTTTTAGCAGTTTTTAGCACTAAAAGACTCTCTACTTTCCTACTACTGCAGTCTGAAGTTCGCAAAGGTCATCGTTCGTAACTAGACCACCTGTATAAGTACAGAACAAATGGAACCTCTCACTAGAGTAGCAAGGTATCTCCACAGGGTCATGGCACTTTATGTTATCTCTGACGTATAAACATTCAAACAGTATGCAAACATCAGATGTTATATTTGCTCCTTCAACACAGTGGTGGATCCAGGGGAGGTTCAGAGGTTTCAATTGAAACCCCCTTTAACTAGCCTGATTGACAAAGATTACCTACATGCAATACTGAGCAGCTAGCTAGCTGCTGCTTCACTGACTAGTGCTTAAACAGAATGCTACCAAGCGCATTTGATACTGCTAATGAAAAAGGGTGGGGCTATTACATAAAATTACAAAAAAGTGGGCATGGTTACTGCAATATTCTTTGGCACACTATTGTTAGAAACTCCTTTATGAAAATCCTGCATCTGCCACTACAACATCTAATCCCCTCAAAGAGCTGCCACATGTGTACAGGAACTGCTCTATAGAGCGTGATAAAACAAATACATCACAATGAGTGAGTTTGGAGTGAGCATACACCACTCTTGGCTTAAGGCATTCTGTGGATGCCATGCCCTTTTTTTACTGGGTCCTTCAATGAGGGACATTCACGTTCTGTGGTGAGAGCGCCATAATGGCTGCCAAAAATATACCGTATAGCGGGTAAATTTGCCGGGCTTAAAATTTGTGTGACACTATCACCGACCCCATATTTGATTCATAGGTCATACTCCTCTGTTGAAGAAAAAAAGAAAGCTTGATAGTGTGTGCTGCTGAGGACGAGAATTTTTAATCCTGATGATGCTTACTCACGTAATAATAGTAGCAAAATAGGTAGGATATTGAAAAATTCATAACATTGTTAAGGTTTGCTTTCTAGGCATTAAACTTTGCAAAAGCATTGTTAGGTGGACTAACTTTAATTTTAGCCATGTATGGTGTCACGTGATTAAAGTGGGCGGGGCTGCACGGACCTTGTGCGTTTCTAAAAATGTGGTACGATAAACAATTAGCCACGCCCACCAAATTTTAATACAAAATTTTTTAGGAAGTAGTTTCCCATACTGCCTGGAACCGCTTGCATTGAGCATTGGTTTCAGANAGGGTTTCAATAATAGAAATCATCATTGTCAGTGACTTCCACAGTGGGGGAAAGTGTCCTAAAACAAAAATAAAAATCAAGCAATTATACCATCTTACAATGACATGGCTGATCACAATACTTACTTCACAGGAGAGCTCAAAATCTTCTTGACACTTGTGATCTCGTTTTCACCATCTACGCCAGTAGGATTGGCTTCCCTAGTAAAATTATCAGCATGACCAGTATTCATATAATTTTACACACCTAACTCTACATAGCTATACTCAACAACACATATACTATAGACACTAGCTCTACGTTCATACAACTAAACGCTTAGTGTTCCTTACCTCAGGCTACTAGTTAGCCACCAATGCATCAGCTGCACTATTGCTGCCACTTGCACTATCAGAGTCCGACACCACAATAACATCAGGTACCTGAAAAAATTTGTACAAAATACTTTTTGCATCAAGTTACTGAACAAAGACAAACATAATCTAAGGATTGAAAAAGATTTAGCCAGAACTCACTTCAGGCTCCATTTTTTCTCTGTCCAATCTCCACACCACAAGGTAACTACTGTGCATGTCTACACGTGGCATGTTGACGACCCTTTCCAGTTCCGTTTCCTTTTTCCAGTTCCGTTTCCCATTTCCGTTTCCATCAATTCCATACACTACTACCTGCCTTAACTACTATTTGTTTGCTGTGATCCCTTGAAACAGGATTAATATAGAAACTGCATCACCGCATCCACTGGGCAGATGAGAAACTATGAATTAACTTTGCATGGCCTAAAGTGGACGCTAATAAATTATACCACTATTATTAACAAGTAAAAAAACACATTGGAAATGTAATGAGACACAGGAATGGCTAAATCGTAAAAAGAATGCAAACAAGATAGAACGGCTGTTAGAGTGTGTAAGGAATTCTTCCTGTATGGGCTGCATTTAACAATCTCCTTATTGAGTCTCTCATTTTGCCCACAGGAAGAATTCATTACACACTCTAACAGCCATTCTATCTTGTTTGCACTCTTTTTATGATTTAGCCATTCCTGTGTCCCATTACATTTCCAATGTGTTTTTGTTCTCATTTTTCCATAATTCTACAAATCAAATTTGAGTTAGTGTGTGTAGCTAGCTGCTGAGCTAGTAGTCTGGCAAGCCAGACTGTGGCAGGCTGCTGAGCTGGTAAGTACGTTGTGTAGCCTGCTTGATACTGAAGTGAAACACACATCTCAGTCATTTGGAGGCACGAGCTGTATCATAAGATTTACTTGCCTTTCTATTATGTTATGATAATCAAATTCCTGATTCATGAAGAGCATCCAGGTATCACAAAATAGTACCAGGCAACTTCAGTGCATTTAATTCCAAATAACGAACACTTTTGTGTGTGGAAAGGGTCGTCAATTCGAATTTTCTAGAAGCTAATGAATTTTGCATGAGTGTAGAAATTAATGGTGGCTATATGAAGGAGGGACTTTTCACCGTGTATCTAGCTACTCAATGAGAGGCGCTAAACACCGATTGCAAAAGCAACTGTCCCAGAAGAAACCAAGTTTGCTCGTTCAAGAATCAGCTTCTAAAAGTGAATAGTCTTTGAGAAAAGTTGAGCCAAGATAGAAGAAGAAGATGGAGAAAATTGGAGGCTTGGCATATGTTTGTGTTTGTTACTTCAGCGATGGTTTTAGACCATGTTTTTGGACTCATTAGAACGAGAAAGAGCTAAATAGTAGCTTAAGAAGCCTTTTAATGCTAAGCGCTCAGTTTTTGCGGAGTTATTCGCGTGAATATTTGTATTGCGCTAATGGGCCATCCGTGCCATTCCTACGTACCCAGTACTACCGTACTGGGAATTACTCAGTATACACATTATTTATTCAATTTCATCACTCTCAGTTTCACTATTTTCAACTTAAATATAATTGTAGAAGTTCTCAGAGCTGTAGCTTCACTAATTCAATGTGTCTGACCCATACAATGGTCTACCAAATACATATTCCCAGTACGGTAGTACTGGGTATATAGGAATGGCACAGGTGGCCCATTAACACAATACAAATATTCACGGGAATAACTCTGCAAAAACTGAGCGCTTGCAACTATGAGGCTTCCAAAAACTAAATTATGCCAAACCTATTTTCTCCTTCTTATTCTTCTATGTTGGCAAGACTTTTTTCAGAGACGGCTCGCTTTTAGAAGCTGATTCTTGAACAAATATACTTGGTTTTTTGTCTTCAGGTACTTTTGGCATCGGTTTTTCACATCTCTCGTTGAGCAGGTAGATACAAGACGAAAAGCGCCGTCTCCGTATGACAGCCATTCATTCATCAATAATTCATTAGTTACTTAGAAAATCAAGTTGTCGACCCTTTTCCAGACAGAAAAGTGTGTGTTATTTGGATTCCAAATATTCACTGCCTTGTTGCTTTACATGGTTGTGCTGAATTCTCTGTAATCACTAGTTACCTTTCAGTCTTCAAAATTAAGGAGGTGATGTAGACTTCTTTGTTACTATAAGAAATGAGCAAATCAAGTAAGTTTTGTACCTAAAATACAGCTCCAGCCTCATGAGATGCTTCACTTTACTGTGACTGATATAAGCTATATCCATGCTGATAACGTACAAGTAACAACTATATACACACAAACTCAAAATTAATGTGTTTAGCACAATTATGGAAAAAATGAGAACAAACAAGTAAAAAAAACGTTGGAAATATA